>JAWRVZ010000167.1:572500-600000 GCA_037043235.1 Rhodeus uyekii
ATGGGCTGCTGAGAAGAATAGAGTAAGTGACCTTTATCTCAAGGACCCGTGGAACCGAGAGAACCGTCATGTCACATCAGATACAGTGGTTGAAGTTGCTCAAGTTCAGAATCCGAGTGAGAGAGAGATTTATAGTGTGCTTGCACAGAGATGATCCTTGGTATTAAATCGCAGTGCACACATACAAGTACAACATCAACACACGATACATTTTAAGAATAAAGTATTAAAAAGTATAAAGACACAGATTAAACATTTAAACAGTATTGTGAATAATATTAATAAATAGGACTGTAGGCAGTGGGGAGAAGAGGAGCACCAGTGCTGATAGTGGATGTGAGTTTTCCCAGTCTCAAGCTGCTGCCTGTCTGTCAGAAAGCTGGTGATCCACTGACAGATTGGGAAGGGCATGGGGAGCTGGGTCAGTTTGAGAAGGATTTGAGAAGATCAGGCACAATGGCACTGAAAGCTGAACTGAAGTCCACAAATAAGATGCATGCACAAGTCCCTGGTCTGTCATCAGTCCCATGTTGACTGCATCATCCACTAACCCAGTGCTTCCCAACCACATTTCTGGACCCCCCCCCCCCCAACACTACTGCAGCTCAAACAGTAGAGCGTGGTGCTTGCAACACCAAGGTCAGGGTTCGATTCCCAGGGAAAGCAAGAACTGATTAGAATATCAATGTGTTTCTTGAATGAAATGCAATTCACTTTGTATAAAAGCGTCTGATAAATGCAGAAATATAAATGCTTTTACATGCCTGGTTTGTCTGATACACACATTTCAGGTCTTGGAGTTTCTGCTATTAAGCGGATGATGTGTTTGATTAAGGAGACATGCCGAATGTGTAGTGTTGGGGGGCCTCTGCACCTGTTTGCTCTGTTGGGAAACTGAAGAGGGGCCACGATGTCCTTCAGGTGGGCCAACGGCAGTCTCTCCAATGTCTTCACATCAGTAGTCATTAATTACAGGGATTTAGTTTTTTTGGAGACTGGAATGATAGTGGAGCGTTTGAAATAGCAGGGAACTTGAAACAGGGAACACTGTTAATTGTTTTTAACGCATCCAGCTGAAAAATGTCAGATGGCACCCTGTGCAACTCTACATGGGAAATGAATGACATCTGGCTCGGCTGCTGTCGTTTGAGTGCGGTGGAGAGGTGGCTTGAGACAGGCAGGTTTGTGTGCTTTGGGTGTGTCAGTCAGTCTCAATATGAGTAACTCATTTTTTGCTGATTCAGCATTATAATCATTTTGTCCAATAAATGTTGCCATTACTAACCAGTTGGACTGGCACCAAGTTTTCTTAGAGAAACAGTGATCTGAACTCAATCACATCAACTAACAATGAGGAATACATTGTTAGCCTTAGTTGCTCAAAATACAGCTGTTTATTGTTAGTTTGTGTTAAATCAGGTCCATTAAGTAACAATAACAGATATCATTTTTGACTGGAATAATGTATTGAGTAATATGTTGAAATGAACTAAGATTAATCAATGCTTTAGAAGCATTCATCACTGTTAGTCCAAGTTTTACCCCACAATTAAATATAGATGAAACAAAATGGCAAATTCACATTTTGATGCCTGAATCCCATTTGCTTCTGTTTTCTGTAAACTGGGAAAAGAGGGTAACACTTTAGTTTAGGATCCAATTCTTACTATACTATACTACTATATTCTTACTATAATACTTACTATATTCTTACTAACTATTAATAAGCGGTAATTAGGAGTTTGAGACAAATGTTGTAGTTACTAGTTACTTAATAGTGTGAATCGGACCCTAATCTAAAGTGAGACCAAAGAAATCTCTGATTGTTGAACGTATTTTGTGTAGTCAGTCGCACAACCGCCCTTTCCCACTTCAGATGTGTCAGCGGTGGGTAACCCCAAATGTGTGAATAAGTTTGCTGAATAAAGTACTTGTGTGAGGAAACGGCTCATTGCTTAAAGAATATCGCCTGCTGCTAATCTTCAACGTGTTTGCCATTTAAATACGTTTTGGACTGAGCTGTGTTTAGAGTTTGAATTTATGTGTTTTATAAGGGACAGTTTTGCGACAGGTAGTATTTCAATTACTGCACTTCTCATTTGTTTGTGTGGTAAAACATTGACTTACTCTGACATCAAGGCAATAATGTGATTGTTTTACGAGGTTCAGGTTGACTGTTACGCTGCTTTCAACAGAAGAGTGTCGGAGGCTGGCTTCGCCTCATATAAGATCTTTCCATTGCATTCACGGCACAGAAATGTTTGTCAAATTTTAAAATGGAAAAACTATACCTTTTAACAGTCCACAAATAGTTTCCACAAATATGCAATAATTGTATGATTCATTGATATTTTAAGGCACATTAAAAGCACTTAAAACTTAATTAGACTTTGATGTGGCTTGGTCTTAATAAATTGTACAGTAATACCTTGAGATACGAGCATAATCCGTAACTGGAAGCTCGTAACTCGAATAATATTTCCCCATAAGACATAACAGGAAAAAAATGAATCCTTTCCCTAAGGATTAAGCCTTAATCCCCTCTAAAAAAAACTCCCTTATTAGTGCTAATAACAATAGAAAAAAAATGTTTTTAATTGCTATAGAGACATTCACACACACACAAATTATACTATATAAGGATTCCTGTGATATAAAATAAAATGTGGTTTTAATTAATTCTTACCTTTGAGACAGACAATACAGTAAAAGGAGGTGGAGTTAGGGATTACGTAAATTACATAGTTAACACAAACACAATACGGAATTTAAGTGTTTCTTCCTGTGTTGTGTATTGGATAAACTACACGCACAATAATGTGCCTCAGAACCTCATATTTATTAATATTGAACACACATAACTCGTGCTGCTCCTAATACTGGTGAATCATTGGTCGCCCGGTAACCCACGCTGTAAAACCAAGATGGCACTCTAGTGGAGATGCCATTACCCCATAAATGTATATAACAGACACCACAGGAAGATTTGCGGGAGATACTTAGGGAAGGCGACGAACATGGGAAGTGAAGGAGTGAGGCTCCGAGTGCACCAACACATCTGTGAGCTGCTCGCATATCAAATATTTACTCATATTTCAAAGCAAAAAAGTGCTTGAAGGCTTGCTCGTATCTCAGAATACTCGTATGTCGGGACGCTCATATCTCAAGGTATTACTGTATTTTAATGTAAACTTAATAAAATATCATTGTATTGGTTACTTGTTGAAAGTTTCATGTGTTTAATATGGCTTTAACCTGAATGGCAGTTGCTCATTGACAGAAGAAACTGAGTTTTGATGTATTTATCCTTCCCTCTTCTGCAGTTGGCAACAGTAGAACGGCTCCTGGCATTGGACCCATCGCTCGCTAATTGTCATGATGCCGATGGTTACACCCCTCTCCACCGCGCTGCCTATGGTGGCCATGATTCTGTGGCCTCTGCTCTTCTGAATGCTGGAGCCAATCTTCACGCGAGAACGGCCGATGGATGGATGCCGCTGCACAGCGCCTGTCGCTGGGGTCACGCCGCTGTCGCTTCTCGTCTTTTGCGGTGGGGGGCAGAGGTCAATGCCGTGACCCAGGGCCGACTCACTCCACTACAGCTGGCGGCTGGGAATGCTGCTGCTGGAGAGACGCTGGAGTTGTTGCTGTCACAGCGCACCCTACAGGCAGGACTCAGAAACAGCGCCGGAGAAACCGCTTATGACATTGCACATCGCACAAGCCAACATCACAGACTGTTTGAGATGGCAGAGCCTTGTAATAACATATATTGACATGCACAAGTGTTCAGTTTCCGTTGTTGTGAAGTAATGTTGATGTAATGCTATATGATATGAGGAGTTTGACATGTAAACAAGCCCTGGGTTGTAATGCGTCAGCATGTGGGTAACAAGATCTTTACAACAATGTGTGATTTTGAATGAATGATTTAAGAATTAATTTTTGGAATCTGAAGATTTGTTTTAATCTGAATGATTTACGCATGTCAAGGTTTTGTTTTCTGTGCATGATTTGATTATGCATTTGCATTGAGGAGTTTGCCAAACAAACTGCATGTACAACACAACTCTCAGCTACTGTCTTAAAAATGCTTACAGTGAATAGTTGTTATATCTTAAACTTATACCATTCGATGTATATGTAATTTAGGAGCTGTAATTGGTCACCATTTAAATATGTAACTTTTATTTACCTCTTCCATTCATTTTATTTGTCTTGCAACGTGGCAGATGACTTTCCAAAGCACGATGTAGTTACATAGTGTAGTTTCTCAAAGAACAATAGCTCCAGGGCCGTTGGAAACTTTAGACAAATGACCCATAAAAGCTTTACCGTCATCTGAGAGGATGAAGTGTGCGTTTGCCCTGTAAGGTGTGTAAGCTCTTCAGACCTGTTAGACTTGTTTACTGTTAAACTCGGTTTGCTCTCTGGTCCACAAATGTAAAGTTATTTAAATGTGTACAAATGTCAAACTTAAACAAAAAATAGCAGAAGTGTTTCACAAAAATGAATGTTGACAACAAAAAAAAGGATCTACACAACAATGGGTGAATAGCTATGCATTAATGCATAAATATATATCACTTCCTATCCACTTGTGAGGGAGAGATGTTGAAGTGGGTGGTTTGGATTTGCTCATGTTAGACTCATTGGCCATGGGTGTAAACAAAGCCTCCTTTAAGCTGCGATCTGCCCCCTCTGCCACGTGGAACACCTGCAATATAACAGTAAAGACTGATTCAGGGTAAAGTACACACACTCTCTCTCTCTCCAGGAGGATCACACACACTCCCTCTGTGCTTTGAGCCTTTCCACGAAAACCTGGGCTATTTTACAAACCTGAGTGTAAGAACCCGTCTTACTTGTGATGTAGCGTCACACATATAAGCTGTATATTATATGGACACCCACTCCACATGCGGACAGACGAGAAACCATACAGAGATACTCGAAAACCTGCAAAGGGAAGCAGCGCGTGCCGACAGAAGCGATGTCGATTAAACCCGTTTGCGAGGTCGCACCGGTGTGTTTTCGCTCTGACTGTGGGTTATGCGATACTGCTGTTCGTTTCGAGTCTAACGCGTTCCGCTCGGTCGGGATTGGACGCATCCCCGCGCGTTGGGTTGCGCACCCGCAGTTCCAATGCGACGCTCCTTATCTGGTGGAGGCCCTTTGGGAACCAGGATCCCCTGCCTGACTGTGCGGTGCTCTATGGCATCCATAACTGCACCCTCACCACGCAGAGAAGCGCGTATGCCCGCGCCGACGCGGTTATCATACACCACCGCGAGCTGATGCGCAACCGGAGCGCGCTCCCCGGAGCCCCGCGGCCCCCGCGCCAGAAGTGGATCTGGATGAACTTTGAGTCTCCGACTCACTCCGGCTCTTTGATGGAGATGGATGGGATGTTTAACCTCACCATGTCATACCGTCGAGGCTCTGACGTGTTCCTGCCGTACGGGTACCTGCAGCCCCGGAGGGCGGGAACAGGTGCTCCGCAGGTGCGCGCGCGGCGCAGGCGCGGGATAGTCGCGTGGATCGTCAGCAACTGGAACGAGCGACACGAAAGAGTGCGGTTTTATCGGAGCTTGCGGCGATATGTGCGCGTGGATGTGTTTGGCCGCGCCGCGCGTGACCTGGTGTCGGACAGCGTCGTGCGCACCGTGTCCAGGTATAAATTCTACCTGGCGTTCGAGAACTCTTTGCACACGGATTACATCACGGAGAAACTGTGGAGGAACGCGCTCTTGTCGGGGGCAGTGCCAGTGGTTTTGGGACCGCCGCGGGAGAACTATGAACTGTTTCTTCCCGCTGACGCTTTCATACACGTTCAGGACTTCAGCGGCCCGCGCGCTCTCGCCGCGTACCTGAAACACCTGGACCGAAACCACGCCCTCTATCAGCGCTACCGGAACTGGGCGCGTCACTATAGCGTACACGTGACGTCATTCTGGGAGGAGCATTATTGTATGGCTTGTAGAGCCGTTCAGGCAAGCAGACACCAGAACAAATCAGTGTCTAATATTGCGCTATGGTTCGAGTCTTGATGTGCCCGAGAGTCCCTGTGTTTGTGTTTGTGTTTGTGTTTGTGTGTGAGAGAGAGGGGGAGAGAGATTAGTGAGAGTCTGCATGAGTGAGAGAGACAGTGTGTTAATGTGTGTGTAGGATAGAGAGTGTGTTTGAGTGAGAGAGAGTGTGTGAATGAATGTGTGTGTGTGAGAAAGAGAGAGTGTGAATGTGTGTGTGAGAGAGAGAGAGCATGTGTTTGGGGGGGTAGTGTGAGTGAGAGAGTGTGTGAATGAATGTGTGTGTGAGAGGGGGAGAGAGAGAGAGAGTGTGTGTGTGTGTGAGATTTGTGAGAGTGTGCGTGAGTGAGAGAGACAGTGTGTTAATGTGTGTGTAGGATAGAGAGAGAGAGAGCGCGTTTGTTTGGGGGGGGGGGGGGGGGGATAGTGTGAGTGAGAGACCGTGTGAGTGTGTGTGTGTAAGAGAGAGAGAGAGAGAGTGTGTGTGTGTGTGTGTGTGTGAGTGAGTGAGGGAGAGAGAATGTGAGAGTGTGTGTGAAACACCTAATCTAATTTTACACGTTTCAGGAATGGTGTTTAGGCATTTTAAATCATCAATGTCATGGATGTTCTTCTCTTGTTATGAATTTAGTATGTTTGTTTATTCAACAATCTTGAATTCAGTCTCATACCTGACCGATTCTTGTGCCCATTTTACACACTCGGCCTTTGTTCGCTGCACACTGGAAAATAACGTGACTTCTGTTTTCTGGACTAGTGCTTCCCATGTCTACCTCCTACTTGTTTCATCAAAGAGTTTTCAGAGCATCACACTTGTATAAAAATATATACGTGTATACACGTACACTGTTAAACGTTTGGAATAATTAAGATTTTCTCATCTTTTTTAAAGAACATTAATTATGCTCACAAAGCAGAGCTTAAATCATGCTTAAATCATAACCAGAGACCAGTGTGTGAAGAACTCAACGAACCGTCATTGTAGAACAATCTGTATTGTAAAGCACTATTTAAATAAAGAAACTTGACTTGAAAAAGGCTTCTATTAATGTGATCAGAAATAACATTAAACAGTAATATTGTGAATTATTTCAGTTTAAAATGTTTGATGTATTTTTAAAATGTAATTTATTCTTGTGATGGTTAATTGGCACTGGAAGGTTCACTCTTTGAAAATCCTCCTCATCAATGGAGGAGAGGCTTCGCTACGCTGGATAAATGTCTTTTGTGAGGAAATGGCTCATCATTTCATGAATCAACAATCATACGTTTCCTCAAACATTCATTTTGGATTGATCTATTTTCACATTCATGCATTTGGCAGACACTTTTATCCTTGCATTGCAAGCGCAACTCTCTACTGTTTGAGCAACAGGAAAGCCAGCATTTTTTGGGCGTTTACACTGAAGAGTCATGGAGAAATGTAAGTGACTGTGAAACACCTCTGAAAGAAATTCAATACAAATTCTCTTCATTCTTTGCTATAGGAGAGGAAGAATTGTCTAAACCAGTACAGACCTGATAGCAGCTGAGCTACTGAAAGAGATGCTTCCAGAAGTCATGGATCCTCTTCTTCATATCATTAATTCATCATTATCATTAGGATATGTATTGAAAACCTGGTAAACCCCTCTCTAAATAATTTGGTCCTAGTATAACTATAGTTGCTAACAGACCAATCTTAAATCTCCCTCTTCTGTCAAGAAGGCTAGAAAAGAATCCTTTCCTGTATCTCAGGAACTGTCTCTCTCTCCACTCTCTCAGCAGAGCATGGCGCTTGCAACGTCAAGGTCATGGGTTTGATTCCCAGGGAAAGCAAGAACTGATTATAATATCAATGTGTTTCTTGAATGCAATGCAAGTCATTTTGGATAAAAGCATCTGACAAATGCATGAATGTAAATGTAGATGTAAAGCTGCTTTGAAATATTATCTATTGTATAAAGCACTATATAAATAAAGGTGACTTGATTTGACCTGCATAGTATTTTTGTGGAAACTGATTTTTTTCAGGACTCCTTGATGAATAGAAAGTTTAAAAAAGTAATGTATTTGAAAAAGAAATTATTTGTATAAATGTCTTTACTGTCACTTTTTGATCTGTTTAATGTGTCCTGAATAAAAATAAAATGTATTTATTTTTTCTTTCTTTATACCCCAAACTTTTAAATATAAGGGTATATCACGGTTTCCACAAAAATACTAAGCAGTTTTCAACACTGATAATGAAAAGAAATGTTTTTCGAGCACCAAATATCATGCAGCATTGAAGGCTGTAAAGAGTAAAGACGGCCTGGTTTAGAGGTTTGCCATCACAGGAATAAACTACATTTTAAAATACATTTCACAATACCATGAACAGATAGCCAACCGGTCAGAGGACTAACACATTCAAGTCAAGTCACTTTTATTTATATAGCACTTTTTACAGTATTTACACAAACAATACAGATTGTTTCAAAGCAGCTTTACAGTGGTAACAGAAAAACAATATAAAAAAAAGTTTATTTGGCTGAACTAATAAATTAATACAATTGATGAATTTTAAGTTTCCCCAACTGAGCAAGCCATAGGCGACAGCAGCAAGGAACCAAAACTCCAGCAGGTGACGTAACGAATGAAGAACAGAATGGAGAAAAAACCTTGGGAGAAACCAGGCTCAGTCAAAGGACCAGTTCTCCTCTGGCCAACAGCCAAACAGAGCATGATTATTATATTGACGACATTTCAAGTCAAAATTTAGACTGAGATCGGGACACTCAGAATATTTAATCCAGTTCGGTCTGGTTGGAGATGAAACTGGATCACACTCGCACTTGGCCTTAATTAAACCGCTTATTAAAAAAACACAATTTGATCCTACAGAATTAGTTAGTTACAGGCAGATATCGAATCTACCTTTTTTGTCAAAGATTCTAGAAAAGGCAATATCTTCACAACTATGTTCCTTTCTAGAAAGAAACAGCATCTACGAGGATTTCCAGTCAGGATTTAGACCATATCATAGTACTGAGACTGCTCTCATTAGAGTTACAAATGATTTGCTCTTATCATCCGATTGTGGTTGTATCTCTCTGTTAGTGTTACTGGACCTTAGTGCTGCATTCGATACAATCGACCACAAAATCCTTCTGAATAGACTTGAAAATTATGTTGGCATTAGTGGAGTTGCATTAGCCTGGTTCAAATCATACTTATCTGACCGTTATCAGTTTGTAGCAGTAAATGAAGAGATATCATATCGATCACGGGTTCAGCATGGAGTTCCTCAAGGTTCAGTACTAGGACCATTGCTTTTCACCCTGTACATTCTTCCTTTGGGTGCAGTTATTAGGAAGCATGGCATTAGCTTTCACTGTTACGCTGATGATACTCAGCTCTATATTTCTTCTCATCCTGATGAAACAAACAAATTCACTAAATTAACAGAATGCATAACTGATATAAAAAATTGGATGACTAATAACTTTCTACTGCTTAATTCTGAAATTATTATTTTATATAAGATATTCATAATAATTATGAAATTGAGATTCTAATTATTAGACCAAAAAGTTCAGCACGTAATAATCTAGACTACTGCCTAACACTCGATGGCTGCTCTGTCAAGTCTTCGTTGTCAGTTAGAAACCTGGGTGTTTGATACCAATCTTTCATTTGAAAGCCATGTTTCTAGCATCTGTAAAACGGCATTCTTCCATCTTAAAAATATATCTAAATTGCGACATATGCTCTCTAAGACAAATGTGGAAAAGTTAGTTCATGCGTTCATGAGTTCAAGGCTAGATTATTGTAATGCTCTACTAGGTGGTTGCCCTGCACGCTTAATAAACAAATTCCAGCTGGTCCAAAATGCAGCAGCTCGAGTTCTTACTAGAACCAGGAAGTATGAGCATATTAGCTCAGTTCTGTCAAACCTGCACTGGCTTCCTATTAATCACCGAATACATTTTAAAATCTTGCTAATTACTTACAAAGCATTAAATGGTTTAGCTCCACAGTACTTGAGCGATCTCTTAACACATTATAGTCCTTCACGTCTATTGCGATCCCAAAATACTGATCAGCTTATAATACCTAGAATATCAAAGTCAACTGCTGGCGGTCAATCCTTTTCCTATTTAGCTCCTAAACTCTGGAACAGTCTTCCTATTACAGTTCGGGAAGCAGACACACTCTGTCAGTTTAAATCTAGACTAAAAACACATCTCTTCAACCTGGCATACACATAACACATTATACATACATTTTTAATCCAAATCATGTAAAATGATTGTTAGGCTGCATAATTTAGATAAGCCGGAACCGGGAACATTCTCATAACATCTGATGTACTCGATACGTCAGAAAAAGAATGGCATCTACGCTGATGTTGGTCTCTGTTTATTCCGAGGTTACCGTGGTCAGCTGGATCCGGGCCGTATCCAGATCAGATGAAGGACCTGGACACGAGCACAACACTGCCCTGGGGTGTCTGCGGAGACCGTGACTCTACTGGACCCTCCCCTGTGACGATCATGAACCCATCTCTAACCGGACCAAATTGATATTCATATTGGACTTGAATTGTTGTCAATATA
Organism: Rhodeus uyekii; assembly: GCA_037043235.1. NCBI lineage: Eukaryota > Metazoa > Chordata > Actinopteri > Cypriniformes > Acheilognathidae > Rhodeus > Rhodeus uyekii. Next base: position 583,110 of record JAWRVZ010000167.1, read on the forward strand.
ATAATCATGCACTGTTTGGCTGTTGGCCAGAGGAGAACTGGTCCTTCGACTGAGCCTGGTTTCTCCCAAGGTTTTTTCTCCATTCTATTCTTCATTCGTTACGTCACCTGCCGGAGTTTTGGTTCCTTGTCGCTGTCGCCTATGGCTTGCTCAGTTGGGGAAACTTAACACTTAAAATTCATCAATTGTATTGATTCGCCTGCTTGTTTAAAGCTGCTGTTCAGCCAAACAAACTTTGTTTATATTGTTTTTCCTGTGACCACTGTAAAGCTGCTTTGAAACAATCTACATTGTAAAAAGCGCTATATAAATAAAGGTGACTTGACTTGACTTGCCAGAAATGTATTCTCTTCTATTGACCTGCATGTGGATTTGGGCAGTTGTGGAGCGATGGTTAGAGATAGTTGTGTGTGCTCTTGAGCAGGAGAAACAGGACACACGTCACGCCTCTTCTGGATTCTGGGGGAAATAAGATCCTGCAAACATGCGACCCGCCATGTTTAATTATTATTTAATATTGATAGCTCTAATGAATACAAATAATTTTTAGCATTGTTTAATACCGTCTGAATCAGAAATACAAGAACCCACATATGGAAATTTAAATCAATGCATTTGGTGGATACTTTAATCCAAAGAAATGTACACGTAAATTATTTAGATGGCATCTTCATTTCACAAAGGAATGTAGAACTAGATTTACCTGTTTTTTGTTCATTTATTTTCTTTCTGAACACTGGTACAAAAATTAAACCCAGCAATGACCTTCACTAATCCTAAAATTAGTTTTTTTTTTCAGTTTCACCACAAGAGGGCCTTAAAGTCTTCAGGTAAAAATCCAGTCGACTGGAAATCTCAGAATAACGTTCTTCTTACTGGATCTTTATATTCAGACACATTCAGATATATTCTGTAACACGTGTTACGAGAAACGTTTTGTAAACTTCTATGAGAGTTTTTGTTTTCACTTATGAAATTAGGGGAGAAATGGTCGTTCGTTTAATTAGTTTACTTGCATTGTTAAATGTTAGTTAACTTTTTAATACACTACAATCGGAAGGATTGGAAACGTAGACATTTTTAAGTTCTTGAAAGTTATTCTGTATTTAATAAAATGCAATACAAAAGAAATAACACTGTAAATTAATAGTTCAGTATGAGATAACATTTCAATTGTTAGATATTCTAAACTTTAAAATATAGCTGTGATGACAAAGTAAAAAAAAAACAGGTTCAGCTTCATCTGCAAACACTGCGATCTTTTATCGTCTGGATGTTGTTCTACTTCCTGTTTCCTGTCCTGGGCGCCATCTTTGTAGTCTATTGTAGTTTCTCCTGTTGATTAGTCCTGATTGTTCCAGGTGTGTCTTGTTAGTCTAATAGCCCTTGTCCTCTAGCATCTGTGTTTTATATGTTCCTGGTCAGTCTTTCCCCTATATTCCTGGTTTCTGTTTATAATTGTTTGTTTGTTTTATTAAAACCATTGCCGTCCTCGATCTCCAGTGTCATAGATCGTCTGAACAAATGGATCTAGTTGGGTTTCATCTTATCCATTACAACAAATAAGTTTATCAAGTGTGCGATAAGTAGCCTATATTTCTTTTAAACCAAAAATAACTTTGAGGCTATTTGTCAGAAACACACTTAAATAAACTTAACTTGACTCATACTTTATACTAGTACTCAATATTTTGATCAAGATATATTTAAAACTATAATACTTGGCTTCACGGTGTAAAATTATATGATTAATAATTTTGACAATATATGTTTTTACATTGTTTTAACTTCTTTTTTTTAATCAAGAAGTTCTTTTTTATAACTGCTTTTAAGTCAGTTTAATGTAATTTAAGTTCAAACGACTTAAACATCCAAGTTGATTGTGCTTGAAAATTTAAAGCAGCAACGATTTTTACAGTCATGATTGATTTGTCAGCTGATAGATGGGGTCTTATTTGTTCTTCCCATGGTGAAACACCTCGCTGCTGCTATCAGAGTTCCCACAGCTGACAGGAAGAGGTCTGAGCTTTCTAACAAGAGTGTCGAGTCAAGATTGATGCTTGCTATCAAACACCAACATGTGAAGCGAAACTGATTTGACAGATGAGTCAAATGCAGAGCTGTTTCACACTTGATGTTCAGGAAAAACACTCAACGGAAAACATTGTTTAATCGATTTACGAATTTCAATTAGTAGTAAAATCACATCAGATTGAATTTAATAATTCTTACGTATTATAATTGATTAATTGAATGCATATTCAATTGCATATTTTGTTCTTACATAACGATAATTCAGTTCATTCTGATCGAATTTTACATTTTAATTGAAATGTGTACATTTTGAAAAAAGGCTTAAAAATGTTTTGCATATGGAAAAAGAAAAAGAACCTCTGAAACTCATAATAACTACACATTGCAAATAATGCTTTCACTATCCCACAATACATCAACCCATTCATTGAGAAAATACTACAGCACTTTGACAGCACTTTATTATGGCAGACAGTGCTGAATATCACTGAAAATCACTCTCTTTGAAAAGTTCAGTTTCTGAATAATATTCACCTGACATAAAAGAAAAAGATTTGTATTATTAATACGCAAATATATTTAAGCTATGTATTTGAGAATGCAATCAATGCCTCAAATGGCGCAGATGCTTAATTAAAATCACAAACCAAGAATAACCTGACATGCTATAAAGCAGTGAACTCTCATGACTGAATTGTCTTATTTTGTTTGCATTTGGGCAAAGAAAGAGACAAAAACATCCGCATGAGCAAATAATGTGGAATGTCATGCCTAAACCCAAGGAGTAATGTGTAATTATGGTCAAGGGTGGGAGCCCAATGAATTCTGGGACAGCTAAAAATGGCCACTGAGAGAAAAAGAGACTTGTTTAGTTTGTCTGGGATTGTCTTGACAGTAAAACATGTCAGTCTTTTTGTTAGTGCTTATATTGTTATTGCCATCTGATTTTGAATAGTATTCCTTTTTAATGAGCATGCATAAAAAACTAATATGGTTTTCTTACTTTTTTTCTACCTTACTATGGAGTTTTTCCTGGGCCAGGGTTTTGCTCTGAGATTTCTCATGTGTTTCAGCTTGTTTAGTGAAAAAAAACCTATACAGATACATTTTACAAGTATAGTACCAATCTATTAACATAATTACTAACATGTCACTTTTGACATACTGATATTAATATTGTACTACAAATATATATATATTTGTAGTACAGTTTAGCCTACAATATTTGTATATATTTTGGTAAATAGATTTATTTTTTACTTGGGTTCTTACTTAGAGTTCAGACATGCCAAGTTGCATAAATGTAAATGTAAGTTTGTATGATATTCTGATCCCTAAACAAGTCTAATAAGATTTATAATCCACCAATCAAAACTAAAAGTCTGATCATTTAGAAAACCTATAACACATTCAAAAATTCAAGACACATCTCTATAAAAGCTATGCATGTAGAGTTGCATCTGTCTCCACTGATGATAATATCACTATACAACACTGCAAAAAAAACAAAAAAAGATCTGATTAACACCTTTAGTTACTTGGCACTTTCAAATGTGAAAAGAAAAAAACTTGACATGTAGTTGCAGAGTTACTTTTCTATTCAAAAGGGACCAAAATAAAGAAGACCAAAATAAAGGGACCAAAAGGGACCATCAAAATAAAGTGTTGCTAACCTAACCAGTGTCGTTTTCTTCTCAAGAAAACAATGTGTTGCAATTCAGCAAGCCTTGAGCTCTTAGTTCATACTTTGTAAAGCATTTCCATAAATGCAATCTCTCATCACACCATCATTGCTTGAATAAAATAATGCAAGTAATTAATGTAAGCAATGACATTTGTGTTTCAGTACGTGTATGTGCATATGAACCTACTCAACCATATTTCTAGAAGTTTATTTTTAAAATGAAGAACGTTTATTGTGTCAGGGCAAGGTGTGTGTCAGGGACAGGGTTATGTTACAGTGCTTATAATTATCTCAATAAAAACAATTGAAGTCTATGGAAAGGCGCCTTGTTGGATAGTAAATGTGTGTGTGTAAGTGTGTATGTGTGTGTGTGTGTATGCGCATGTCTGTGAGAAAGTGTGTGTGTGTATGCGCATGTGTGTGAGAAAGTGTGTGTGTGTGTGTGCGTGTGTGTGAGAGAGAGAGAGAGTGAGTGTGAGTGTGCGCATGTGTGTGAGAGAGTGCGTGTGTAAGTGTGTGTGTGTGTGTGCGTGCATGTGTGTGTGTGTGTGGTCCTGATAAATGTGAAGGCCAAATGTTTACAAATGTCGAAACATTGGACATGAAACATGTCCAAATCTGGCTTGTGAGGACATTTTAAGTAGTTATCAATCAGCCAAACCCTGATTTGCTTTAAATCTAGTCATATCAAAAAGTCACTTTCATAAACCATGATGACCAATGTGAAAACAATGCGTTTGTATTTATCTATAGTCGCTAAAGTGGACTAAACTAGTTCCTGACTGTTCAATTAAACTTCAGTATAAGCGTCAAAGCTTAATTTTTTAAATTACACTTAAAAGAATTCTGTATCGCTGACATTTTTGTCTCTGTTCCTTTGTCTATGTCTGTCTGTATTTGTGTCTCAGATTTTACCGACCTCAACACACATCTGTTTCTCACACTCCCTTGTTCCCATTCCAAGGCCTTTGGAGTTGCTGAACTAGCATGTCTGGGCAGAGAATGTGTGTTAAGGTTGGGACTGGCGTGTCAGGACACATGCACTGAGGCAACACTTTCTGCGTCATTTTAACATCATAAAGGCTCACACACAAAACATGAATTTCTGAGTAGTTACAAACAAAAAAACTTCACAATTTAAGGACAACGTTGAACACATAAAGTAGCCTCTCTGTGTTATTATTACTGTAAGCAGCATTAGAAGCTACAGAGGAGCATCTAAAGAGGTAGGATGCCCTTTACAGTATGAAACGTTGTTAAAAAGTGGCTGGAAAGATAAATTCAATGTGATAGAGCAGTAATAGAGGAAAAGATGAAGAATTTTCTAATGTACTTTTATGTTTTCCCCCTTTTTCTGCCTTCTCTTTGTCTCTTGGAGAAAAATATTGAGAAAGAGATAGATCTACAGTGCAATATAGATCCAATATACAGAACATATTATTGACAGCAAACATTGTCTTTGTGGTGACGTACCTTGAGTAAAATCATATTTGTTTCTTCTTTATAAAATGTTAATGATGGATAGATGTTTTAAACACCTTCCTATTTGTGGAATGCTGTTTAGTGTCTTTTGTGTTCTCAGTGTTCATGCCTAATATGATGACTTGAAGCTAAATATTTCTTGTTTTATCTTTGCATGGGTGTGTACTGTTGCTTTGCTTCTTTAACGGTTGTACACCATGTTATTCCCAATTGCCAAAAGCCTAAATTATGTCGATCTTAAAGAATAAGCTTTAATTAGTCAGAAGGCAACTTTTTAATCAGTTTTGACAGGAGCCTTAATTATTCTATTTTAATGTCATTATAGAGCCCCATTGTTTCCACTTGTCAATCCACTTCTTTTGTAGTACCTCTTGGTAACTCTTCACAATGAGACCCTGCACATCCTTTGTAAACTCTTTGTCGACCATTGCTTCGGCAATACGATGTGACCAAGAAGATACTAAGAAAACCCTAGAAACAGTCGCCTTTTGTTGAATGTTTAAATGGGATTAAGTGCCGTGCCCCATTATAAAAGTGTGCACACTTATGCAAGCAACCAATATTTTTTTATTCTTGCCTTAAAAGTTTATATTTGTTCATTTTTCGTATCTCAAAAAGCTTTCATTTCAACAGGGGTATGTAGTCTTTTTATATAATTTATAACAGCTTTAGATGCAAAAACGCTTATTTTATTCCCTTACATCTGTTCCTACACACCTACTCCTCTCCTTTCCTCCTTTGTTCTTTGTTCAATAGGTCAGGGTTTGCTCCAGTTCTTCAATTCACCATCCATAAATGACAAAAATAACTAGCGCGCAATGGCGGATGTTATGCCCTCCGGGTCGACATTCCTTTACGACTAATGTAACTCGCAGATACACGTTTTAAATCCGATTAAACATTTATTTTAGGGTCAATGTATTTATTTTAAATTAAGGATACTGTATATTTATAATGCAATGATAATCGACGTAGCCTTTATCACTGTCATAATAGAAAATAATATAATTTCTGCCTTATTTTGTGATGAGTAGCATCAGTTCACAGAAGGAAGTTATTTCAATCCATCAACTAAGGCTATAATATGAATTTGCTGTTATTCTCATAAACTCAGTCGAAATCAAATTGATTCAGATATTATAAATTCTCTTTGATAAATTAGCAGTCATTTAGTTACTAAAAACAAAAAAACAGAGTATAAGGGTTAAATTCAGGTTTCACAAACAGGGCTTAGATTAAGCCAGGATTAGGCTTTGGTTTAATTAGGACATCTAAGTAGCTTTTATGTGTCTTAGCAAAAAAACATTACTGGTGTGCATCTTGAGACAAAACAATAACACTGATATATTAGTGCAAGTTGCTTCCAGTTAAAACAGCTCAAACATGCATTTTAGTCTGGGATTAATTTAAGCCTCGTCTGTGAAACTGGGGTTAGACTTTTTATTAGTATTGCTCACAGAAAATGATTGCATTAACCCATGTTTTGCTATACACATTTTTATTCCCTTTGTGTCAAGTCAAGTCAAGTCACCTTTATTTATATAGCGCTTTTTACAATGTAGATTGTTTCAAAGCAGCTTTACAGGAAAAACAATATAAACAAAGTTTGTTTGGCTGAACAGAAGCCCCAAAAGAGCAGGTGAATCAATACAATTGATGAATTTTAAGTGTTAAGTTTCCCCAACTGAGCAAGCCATAGGCGACAGCGGCAAGGAACCAAAACTCCGGCAGGTGACGTAACGAATGAAGAATAGAATGGAGAAAAAAACCTTGGGAGAAACCAGGCTCAGTTGGGGGACCAGTTCTCCTCTGGCCAACAGCCAAACAGTACATGATTATTATACAACAATTCAAGTCCAATATGAAGTCCAATTTGGTCCGGTTAGAGATGGGTTCATGATCGTCACAGGGGAGGGTCCAGTAGAGTGTCTGTTTGTGTCTATTGGAACAAAACAAAACAAATGAAGAAAAAAAGCAAATTTAACATAATTTCACACAAAACTCCCAAAATGGGCTGGACAAAATTATTGTTAACTTAATATTTGGTTGGACACCTTTTGGAAAAAAAAATAACTGAAATCAATCGCTTCTTATAATCATCAATAAGCTTCTTACACCTCTTATCTGGAATTTTGGAGCCCTCTTCCTTTGCAAACTTCTCCAGGTCAACCTTTCATCATTTTTCCTCTTTCATCCACATCCAGATTAGCTACAGTGCCATAGGTTGCAAACTTCTTGATAATGTTGTGCACTGTAGACAAAAGAACATCTAGATCTCTGGAGATGGACTTGTAACCCTGAGATTGTTGATATTTTCCAACAATTTTGGTTCTCAAGTCCTCAGACAGTTCTCTTCTCCTCTTTCTGTTGTCCATGCTTAGTGTGGCACACACAGACACACAATGCAAAGACTAAGTCAGCTTCTCTCCTTTTTATCTGCTATCAAGTGTGATTTTTATATCGCCCACACCCCAGTTACTTTCCCCAGGTGAGTTTAAAGGAGCATCACATATTCAAAACAATCTAATGTATCCACAATTTTGAAAGGGTGCCAATAATTTTGTCCAGCCCATTTTTGGAATTTTATGTCAAAATTGTGTCATAAATTTGTTTTTCAAATTTTAACTTTGTGTTTTATGTCAAATTTGACATAAAATTCTCCTTTTTTTCAATACACACAAAGGGAATAAATAAGTGTATAACAAAACACATATTTTTGTTTGCATATTATTGTTAATGCAATAGTTTTCTGTGAGCAATACATGATTTTCTGGAAACATTTCAGGGGTGCCAGCTATTTTGTGATGGACTCTTCTTCACTGTAGGCTACCTGTACTTTTACTTAAGTATGACTTTCAGGTACACTCTAGACTTCTGCCATGACTGAAAAGTCAAGTAGAAGTCAAGCTTTCCTGTAGCAGCTTGCAACACCGAGGTCAGGGTTCGATTCCCAAGGAAAGCAAGAACTGATTAGAATATAAAGTGTTGCTTAAATGCAATGCAAGTTAGTTTGGATAAAAGCGTCTGCCAAATGCAGCGATGTGAAAAGCTATTGATGTCTGGTCTGATCTGGCGCTAGGACCCAGGAGCGGTTCGGCCACGCGCACATTCTTGCCATACCACAGTGAATGGACATGATTGTTGCAAGTCAGTCAAATGTGTTCAGCGGCAGCGCTTCGGGCAGATCCAGAGTCCCTGCTTTCAAACACTCTCCCCCGGTGACAGACTGAGCTATCCGTGTCAAGATCTCTCTGGTAAACTTCTGCGCCTGGGTTTTCCAAGCGTCCTCTGTGATTTGAGCTCAGCGCTGATGCGATCAGTGTAACGTGATGCGTGACTCATGTTTACCAGCTCTCAGATGGGCTTTAGGTCTCTGCATGTGCCAAGCACTGGGGGATATTTGTTAATAATGCTTCTTGAGTTTACTTTTCAAATGCAGTTGATTCGTTTGTAAAGTTTTAGGTCTGAGTGCATGGACTGTGTATGCATGAGCGGAATATAAAAACCTGTGCATGTGTTGTAAAGTTTCATGTGTGTAATGTCTGCTTTATCTGGCTACGTCATGCTGAACTTCATCTACTGCTTCTATTTTTGGTTTCTGGGGTATGTTTCCCTCTTCACTCCTCGCATGTGTAGTCTTGCTGTTAATTATTTATATGTTTTAGATACTTTGATAAATGTGCAGATGTCAGGTATTTTTTATCTGGTTTGACCCCTAACTGATTAAGTTAAAATTTAAGTTAAAATATTTGTATATGTTACTATATAAAGCACATTTTAGCTTAAGGTTTAAATGCTTAAACCCTTTAAAGTTGAATCTGATTGGGTGTTTGGTATTTTATCCTCCATCATATGGGAAAACAAAAATAGTTCTGAAAGTGATTCCAAAGATTTCTTTCCTCTGTGTCCTTATTATAGTTTATATTCTATTAGTCCCTATTGGAATTAGAAATAGTCCAGGCTTTTATTCTGAATTAAGTAAAAGTATTACTACATTAAACATTTGATAAGTCCTAAATGTTATTATAGAGTAGTCTCTTATTTGTAAGTTTTGTTTGAATACCTTACATGAATGATAACAAACTAACAAACTATAATCCCGACTATAGATTCCGTTAGCCGTTTTAGGACAGAAGTTCTTCCTGTTACAGATATCAAACATTCTTGTAGTTCCTCCTTATTCCTCCTGATTTCATGCTTGACATGGTGTGTTGGCCTTCTGTTACTATACAGATGTTCTTATTCTCCAATTTGATTGGCTGAGATACAGTGTTTGTTTATGTTTGTGTGTTTGTATATTTCAAACAAGCTGACCTCTTTGGGGAGTTTTCAGTGACTCTTTCTCAAGATTATATCATCATGCGAGCAGTTGGAGACATTAACTGTTTTTATTAGTGAGTCATTGAATTGTTCACTCAACAGATTCATTCAACAAAACTAATTCATTGGTTCATCAAAAATAGAATAATATGATTATAGCATACCCATATAATAAACTTAAGCATACTCTTGTGCTTCAGGCAGCAGTTTAGTGCAAAACCAATGCTGTTTAAATAAATAAAAAGTCTATTGCTTCCGGTGTGAATGAATTGTTGAAATGCACAGTAAACATGTCCAATTGGCATTGCAATTACAGTTTCTGAGCTGTACATATAAAAGAGGAAAGAAAAGTAAGATCTAAGGCAACTGAAAAAAAACATGCAGAACTATAGCACAATTGCCAGGACCTAGTTATGTCATTTTAAAAAAACAATCTATTTGCCATCATTCTTGTTTTTGATTTTTTTTTTTTGTAGCAGTATTGGTATAATCGTTTTCTGCTTCTCCTTTTTCAGATAACCTCATTCAATTCATCGGTACGTATCCGTGCTAAATTTTGCCCACCCGTGCAGCAGCAGACATGCACAGTTCTGAGGAGAGTGCGTCTGGAAATGTGCTTCACAGACTTATGAAAGAACATCTGCGATACGGAACAAGTGGAATCGGAAGAGGGGTAGAAAACGACTGTTATCAGATGCTGAGCAACCCCACATCTGCAGAGAACCTATTCCTTGAAAAGGAGGGTCAAGGAGCCCAGTCATATCAACTTATGCCCTTGCACTTTCAATCACGACAGGAACCTCAAGGTCAGGAGCATCAAGTGGACAGCAGCTCCATGGAAATGAATGGGGGTGTGAGTCAGGGTACAGGTAAAGCAGTCCAAGCAGCCCAGACTTTGTCTGAATTCGACACCTTAGAACTTCCGTCTTACGAGGAGGCTAAAATCCAGTCTCAGCTGTACAGAGGACAACAAAGTCTGATGGACCCTCAAATCCCTGGACACAACCACCAGAGAGAAAATCCAGACAACCTTTCAAACAATCTTCAACAAAGTCAGAACCAGGTCTTTCTCAGGGAGGGCCATAAAAACCATGTGCACCAACACAACCAAGTTCCACAGATACAGTCTTCAGCAATGTCTGATAGACCCGCAATCTCATATTCCCATTTGCAATCACTTTATAACACACACTCACTCTCTTCCCCTCCTTCCCTTTCGTCGTCTTCCACTTCTCTCTCAACAGTTCCTGCAAAGGCCCTTGTGGAGGGTCAAGCGTGGGTTCAGCAAGAGGGAACTGCTGGCGGGTCTCTTGATGAAGGTCTGTCAGAGTTGAAAGAGGGTCATGTTCGCTCACTCAGTGAAAAGATCATGCAACTCAGTCTAGAATGCAATGGAGCCAAGCAAAGTGTGGGACCTTCTAACTCACCTTGCTCACGAGACACTGTTCCTTATGGGGCTGATAATGCTGCAGATTTCCTCCCCCCAAATAATAAGTCCTCCATAAGTAGCCAACAGCTTCCACCATCACCCTTACCTCAATGGACTTTGGATCAAAGAGGTCCTCCCCCAGAATATCCTTTTAAATTTAAGGTACAGACTATGCCTTCGCCCACATTACACTCCAACTCAGAAACTCTGGAGCAGGGACATTTCTACAGTGATACCTTGACAGCAGCCATGTTGGAGACAGTGCCACTTAGAAGTATACCAAGGTAATTGTAACAGACAATTAAAGGTGAAGTGTGCCATTTCTGCGCCACTAGCAGCACCAACTGAAACTACTAAAATTATGGTTTTCAAATTCTCCAAACAGATTATTACAGGTAGCCATTGGCTGAGCCAGACACTGACATGTTTGCAATGTTTTTAAGGTGGCTCAGTGTTTATAATTTAAGACGGAATACATATATTTATAGTTTTCCCTGTATTAAACAAACTCCCAACTATTTAACTGGTATTGGATAAACACTGAAACTGAAAAAATGTACATACTTCACCTATAAGCATTCATTATAAACAGGTACTAACACATTCTCTTTCTCACTTTTCACTCTCTATCTCTCTTTTAGACAGTGCCCTTTGTCTTCATCGCAGCAGCAAACACAGACCAGTCCCATGACTTCTGAAGCTTGTATCCTGTCCTCACAAGCTTCTCAGCAACAGTATCAAGCTATAACTCTGTCTCAGTCCCTGGGATTTCCTCAAGCTCAGACTGGATCTGAGACCCAGGGACTGTCTTCTTGTGTGGCCCTTTTTGGGCAGCCTTTCCCAGGGGAAACGTATGCCATGGTAAGCCATGCCAAGCAGATGCTGGAGATCCTAAAAGAAGAGAACCAAAGCCTTAGACAAGAACTTCACAAGCAAACTGAAAAGGCCAGCAAACTAGAGCGGGTACTTGTCTGTTTGTCTTTTATTATTGGCACTGGACGCTTGCATTATTACATTACGGTGCAGCATTAATGGGAGTTTGTGCTGTATTTACAGCTGGAGGCGGAGGTTGTGCGTCTGTCAGAGACACATGAGAGTTTAGTGAAGAACACATCCAAACGGGATGCTTTGGAAAAAAACATGAGGAATAAACTAGAAGCAGAGATCAGGCGTCTTCATGATTTTAACAGAGATTTGAGAGGTGAGCTAATGCTCATGCTTTGATTACAGCCTGAGTTTTATTCAAAATTTGTGAATCTTGATAGTGTCATATTTATTTTGTTTGTTAATTTAGTTTATCTTAACTGTTTGGGTCCTGTGGCAAATAATATTTTCATCATGTGTTTTTAAGAGCGTTTGGAAACAGCCAGTCGACAGCTAGCCAGTCAAGAGCTGGAGGGACAAGATGATGTACACTTGTATCTTTCACAGAGTGAGAGTTTACTGATTTTCTGCATCATTACACAAAAATGCTTTTTTACACTATTTCTGTTTTGCTTGGTCTGTTTGTTGTACAAAATATCTGTCTAGATGATAGATGCTCATCTCAAATTAACACTTGCTTCCTTAACTTCCTGTACAATTTCTCTCTCTCTCTCTCTCTCTGTCTCTCTCTCTCTGCCGTCCCCCCCCCCTCTAGCAGACCCTCTCCCATTTCTATGATTAACTTTAGTTTCACAAAGAGCATTTTTAGCTATATTAAAAGCTTTATATATTAAACAAATCTATAAACCTTGTATTAATATTATAAATGATTAGCAGTAAAAAATGGAAAATCTTGTCTCTAAAACTTATACTGTCAACTGCTTTAACTTGGAGCATTAGGGTGTGTCTTCATGACCGCATTGTTAACCATGGTGTGAAGAACACCGCTAACCAATTGCTTTGCTCAAACTCAAGCTAACTGAAACAGGCTTTGTGTAATAGGCAACAAAAAAACATGAACTCTTCAAGTAATCTACTTTTTATATTTTTAACAACAGATGACCATAGATCAGAGGTGCCCAAACTAGGGCCCGCGGGCCAAAGGTGGCCCGCGGTAACCTTTGATTTGGCCCGCCGTACCGTCCGAGGAGAGAGAGAGAGAGAGAGAGAGAGCGAGAGCGAGAGCGAGAGAGAGAGAGAGAGAGCGCGCGCGCGAGATACCTTCGACACAGATTGTCATTTCTAATTTGACATAACAATTTTGTTTGTTTTATAGTTGAACTACAACAGAGTAAACTGAAATTAAATGTAAAAAAGGTATATATATATATATATATATTTATTGTAAATGCGCAATTCAAGGTGCGGCGCAGCACTGCGTGCTTTGCGACACACGACGTCAATAAACGTCAACAAATTAAACGCAATAGTGGAGAAATCAAGGCAGTGGCACACAGACAAGAGATTTTTTTTTTTAAAAGCTGGGGAAGATGAGTTTTTATTCACAGAAGTCAAATCAAAGGCAGTATGTCTAGTTTGCAAACAGTTTGTTGCTGTTTTTAAATGAGTACAATATCTGTCGTCATTATGAAACAAAACATTGTGCAGCTTTCTCAAAGTACAGCGGCGAGACGCGAAAACAGCAGGCTCACGAGCAGCTCACTGGACTTCGATCTGAACAGAGCGCGCTGCTACATCATCATCATTGATCAGTGATGCTGTCTCTGTTTGGCAGTACAGCGATCCCTCGTTTATTGCGGTTAAGGTGGACCGGAACTATCGCGATAGGTGAAAGTAGGATCAGCCAATCAGCTCACGGGATACCTCCCCTCGTGCTCTCATTGTTCGACCTCGCGCCAGGAACCAATCACGTTTCTTGTCTGAGTGCCGTGGGCGTGTACAAAGCCTCAGATAGTTTCTCTCTGTCTGTCATCCTGGGAAACCGTTTCTCTCGCATCACGATTAAGCAACGCTGCTTTACGCAATACGGCTGTACATGGCGGTATTTTTGAAATTTTATTTTTTGATGAATATTTTTGAAAAATCCGCGATGCACTGAGACCGCGAAGTGGCGAGGGATTACTGTACCTACTTCTGTGAGCAGACTTTCAGTCTGATGAACTTGAACAAGAGTAAACTAAGAAGCCAAATAACTGACTCTCACCTACATAATATCTTGTCTTTGTCTGTAAGTCAGCTAGAGCCCAATCTTGAAAAACTTCTGAAAAGTAAGGACCAGCTTCATATCTCTCATTAGGTCACTGACATTGCAACCACATAGGCATTGAATTTTACATTGAACACTTGGGGATTGTTGCCCATTTAAATTGTTCATTAAAATGCAAAGATTTAGAAAAAAACTGCATTAGTTAATCAGATTAAAGTTGTTTTATATTTATTTTAAATATTATGAAATAAATAAACCCATAGCAACTTTAATGTAATACAGTTTGATTTATGATGCAAAATTTACTTTTGGCCCGCGGCTCTCAATCAAGTTTGAATTTTGGCCCTTCATAGGAAAAAGTTTGGGCACCCCTGCCATAGATAGTCAAAGAACAGTAATAACTAAATACACTCTAAATACATTACAATATATTACAAAAAAATCACTTACTAGTAAATTACACTGAATCGATGAAAAAAACGAAATTCTCTGACATTTAAAATAAAACTTTTTTTCTTTCTTTTTTTTTCCTCAGGAAGAGAAAGCCTGAAAGAGATTGAAAAATTAGAGATGGAGGTATCCAATCTCCGATCAGCCAATGAGGATCAGCGGCGGCACATTGACATCTTGGAGCAGGCTTTAAATAACGCTCAGAGCAAAGTCTTCAAACTAGAAGAAGAGGTGAGTCTGTACACCCTGAGTCAACTTATTAATCAACATCTGAGAGATGAGCAGAGGCAAGGATCTTTCAGTAGTTTAAAATAAACATGATCCAATAGATGAACTCAGAAGCACAGGAATGGAATGTCCAAAACACAGGAAACGCTGGGATGGAGAAGGAAATAAGTATCCAAACCATGTCAAAACAAGAGTCTTTGAACGTACATCAACATAATGTGGGACATTAACTCCCTCTCCCAATAGGCATCTCCTGGCACAAACAAAAATAACACCTAAATGATGGAGGAGATGATGATGATTAACAGTGGGGGGATGTGGGACAGGGTCCCCAAACAGAAGAGTACATGGGGAAGTGGGCAGAGAAAAAAGACCACGAGGGAGCCAGCAGAGGAAGCGACCGCTGGGGAGCTGGCAGAGAAGAGACCACAGGGAAGAGGCCATAGGGGAGCCGGCAAAGGAAGCGGAAGAGATTACAGGGGAGCCGGCGGAGGAGGCGGAAGAGATCACAGGGGAGCCGGCGGAAGAGATCACAGGGGAGCCGGCGGAGGAAGCGGAAGAGATCACAGGGGAGCCGGCGGAGGAAGCGGAAGAGATCACAGGGGAGCCGGCGGAGGAAGCGGAAGAGATCACAGGGGAGCCGGCGGAGGAAGCGGAAGAGACCACAGGGGAGCCGGCGGAGGAAGCGGAAGAGACCACTGGGGAGCCGGCGGAGGAAGCGGAAGAGCCGGGCAGAGGAAGCGGAAGAGATCACAGGGGAGCCGGCGGAGGAAGCGGAAGAGACCACAGGGGAGCCGGCGGAGGAAGCGGAAGAGACCACAGGGGAGCCGGCGGAGGAAGCGGAAGAGACCACAGGGGAGCCGGCGGAGGAAGCGGAAGAGACCACAGGGGAGCCGGCGGAGGAAGCGGAAGAGACCACAGGGGAGCCGGCGGAGGAAGCGGAAGAGACCACAGGGGAGCCGGCGGAGGAAGCGGAAGAGACCACTGGGGAGCCGACGGAGGAAGCGGAAGAGACCACAGGGGAGCCGGCGGAGGAAGCGGAAGAGACCACAGGGGAGCCGGCGGAGGAAGCGGAAGAGATCACAGGGGAGCCGGCGGAGGAAGCGGAAGAGACCACAGGGGAGCCGGCGGAGGAAGCGGAAGAGACCACAGGGGAGCCGGCGGAGGAAGCGGAAGAGACCACAGGGGAGCCGGCGGAGGAAGCGGAAGAGATCACAGGGGAGCCGGCGGAGGAAGCGGAAGAGACCACTGTGGAGCCGGCGGAGGAAGCGGAAGAGACCACTGGGGAGCCGGCGGAGGAAGCGGAAGAGACCACTGGGGAGCCGGCGGAGGAAGCGGAAGAGCCGGGCAGAGGAAGCGGAAGAGATCACAGGGGAGCCGGCGGAGGAAGCGGAAGAGCCGGGCAGAGGAAGCGGAAGAGACCACAGGGGAGCCGGCGGAGGAAGCGGAAGAGACCACAGGGGAGCCGGCGGAGGAAGCGGAAGAGACCACAGGGGAGCCGGCGGAGGAAGCGGAAGAGACCACAGGGGAGCCGGCGGAGGAAGCGGAAGAGATCACAGGGGAGCCGACGGAGGAAGCGGAAGAGACCACAGGGGAGCCGGCGGAGGAAGCGGAATAGACCACAGGGGAGCCGGCGGAGGAAGCGGAAGAGACCACTGGGGAGCCGGCGGAGGAAGCGGAAGAGCCGGGCAGAGGAAGCGGAAGAGACCACAGGGGAGCCGGCGGAGGAAGCGGAAGAGATCACAGGGGAGCCGGCGGAGGAAGCGGAAGAGATCACAGGGGAGCCGGCGGAGGAAGCGGAAGAGCCGGGCAGAGGAAGCGGAAGAGACCACAGGGGAGCCGGCGGAGGAAGCGGAAGAGACCACAGGGGAGCCGGCGGAGGAAGCGGAAGAGACCACAGGGGAGCCGGCGGAGGAAGCGGAAGAGACCACAGGGGAGCCGGCGGAGGAAGCGGAAGAGATCACAGGGGAGCCGACGGAGGAAGCGGAAGAGACCACAGGGGAGCCGGCGGAGGAAGCGGAAGAGACCACTGGGGAGCCGGCGGAGGAAGCGGAAGAGACCACTGGGGAGCCGGCGGAGGAAGCGGAAGAGCCGGGCAGAGGAAGCGGAAGAGATCACAGGGGAGCCGGCGGAGGAAGCGGAAGAGCCGGGCAGAGGAAGCGGAAGAGACCAC
>JAWRVZ010000167.1:605000-620000 GCA_037043235.1 Rhodeus uyekii
ACTCGCATGCACACACTTTCACACACACGTTCACACACACATTTACCTATCTTTCTATATAAAGTCAGAGTGAAGACAAGTTTTTTTTGCACCTTTACAGAAAATCATGCCTACACGTTCAAGTTCACACATGTAGTTTGATTGGTTAGTTTGGTTCAAAAAACAAAGCAAAAAAACATTTTGTTCTGATCAGCTTAGCGTTCACATTGGCATTTTAACACCAAATCTAAAGTCACATCGATGTGATCAACCTTTTATGACGTACATTTCATGCCGGAATTTACAGAAAATGTGAAACAATTCTGTGTCAAGTTCATTCAAAACATATTTAGGTTACTTAAGGGCTCACTTTGAGTTCAGTTTTTTCTTCATTCACTCAGATATTAAACACTAATCATGTTTTGTTAGATTCTTATTGTTGTATTCTTAAAAGTAGATAGAGGTCGCCCTTGTTCTGTTGAGGGATGCCTGACTAGAAACTGAACAGGAAATCTGCTTAAGATATTTGAATTACACAAGATATCTGCTTAAAACATTCTGTTACAAGATTTCTGCCTCCAATAAAAATGTTAAACACCCCTAAAATAGAGTGAATGAATAAAATGACTTGTTTCATTATTAGGACTTGTTTAGAGAATGTTTTCACTTTATCATCCATACATATAATAAACCCATTTAACACTCACAATATTACTAAATATCTGTATCCATCATACTTGATAAATGTCAGAGGCAAGGCAAGGCACGTTTATTTGTATAGCACATTTCATACACAATGGTAATTCAAAGTGCTTTACATAAAGCAGAATGATAAAAATAAAACATTCAAAATGATTAAAAGAATAAAAAGATAATACATATAAAATAAAATGCAAACAGTTCGGACATAGCACAGTGCTCAATCTGCAAATGCATAGGTAAAAAGATGTGTTTTGAGTCCTGATTTGAATGTGGCTACTGTTGGAGCACACCTGATCTCTTCTGGAAGCTGGTTCCAGCTGCGGCTGGCGTAACAGCTAAAAGCAGACTCTCCTTGCTTTGAGTGAACCCTGGGTATTACTAAGTGACTTGATCCTGATGATCTTAGTGATCTGTTAGGTTTATATTCTATGAGCATATCTGCAATGTATTGAGGTCCTAGGCCATTGAGTGATTTATAAACAAGTAACAGTACTTTAAAATCAATTCTAAATGTAACTGGAAGCCAGTGCAAGGACCTGAGGACTGGTGTGATGTGTTCATATTTTCTGGTTCTGCTCAGAATCCTGGCAGCAGCGTTCTGTACGAGCTGCAGCTGTCTTATGGTCTTTTTGGGAAGGCCAGTGAGGAGCCCATTACAATAATCCACCCTGCTGGTGATGAAAGCATGAACAAGTTTCTCTAAGTCTTGATTGGAGACAAAGCATCTAATTCTTGCAATATTTTTGAGATGATAATATGCTGATTTAGTTATTGTTTTTACATGGCTACTGAAACTCAGGTCTGACTCAAATCACACCAATCACTTTGAGATGCATTCACTTTGAGAACTTCATCTTTGTTGTTGCAATGACTTCAGTTTTGTCTTTGTTTAACTGAAGGAAGTTTAGGCAAATCCAGTTTTTAATTTCATCAATGCATTGACACAGGGAGTCAATGGGGCTGTAATCATTAGGTGATAACGCGAGGTAAATCTGGGTGTCATCTGCATAGCTGTGATATGCAATTTGGTTCTTTCTCATCGTCAGAGACTGTAAGCTGAAAACCCATCCTCACTCCCAACACGTCAAAAACTGAAATTGATGAATTATGTGTAAAATCTTTCAAGCATTTGTATAAACGCATTCATACTTTTGATTGCCATGTATATTTGCTGAGCTTCTAACCCCACTCTAAACCTGAGCACTTATCAACATGTGAATGTGTTTGTGATTTTATTGTTACGGCAGATGGAGAAGGCAGGGATGTGGGGGGTGGGGGGGGGGGATTCTGAGGGCCCAGAAACCTCAGCCTCTGCCCTCTCTTTATAAACGTCTGTTTTGGGTCTGATTCTCACACAAAACATTCATGCTCAAAAATAGCATAAGGTAATAAAAGTGTTGTTGCTCTTCACATCATACGGCAACATAAATGTGTTTCCAAAGTGTTTTTCGAAAATTTCCAAAGCATTTTCACTGGCTGCAATTTTGACAAATAGATATTTTTAATGTTATCTCATAATTTGGCAGCAGGAACATTAGGCTGCTGTCACTTTAAGACCTGACGCTGGGACCCTTTATAATAGCCAATATACTTGGCTCTATGTGTGTGCGCACTTTGGGTGTGAGCACAAAATCTGGTGGAATTAGTGAAATGATGCACAATCCCACGCTGACATTCAAGCTCTGTAACAACAGCAATATTTACTGAGAGCAAAATAGGGTTTGAGTGTCAACTCGCCATCGGAGAGATGAGAGAGCGAGAAGTGCAGCTGGTACCGTTTATGTATTCTGAGAACTGAAAGTGTTTCACATATTTCTGTGTCAATATGTGTAGAAAAATCTATATTTTTGACAACGCTACATTGCACTTATATCAGATGTCTTTTTAAAAGACTATGTGAGTTTATTGGCTATTTAGCAAGCAAATTATCTTCCATAGATTCGATTTATAT
The DNA here is from genome assembly GCA_037043235.1 of Rhodeus uyekii. Taxonomy (NCBI): domain Eukaryota; kingdom Metazoa; phylum Chordata; class Actinopteri; order Cypriniformes; family Acheilognathidae; genus Rhodeus; species Rhodeus uyekii. Next base: position 607,633 of record JAWRVZ010000167.1, read on the forward strand.
ATATAGTTTATACTCTATATTTAAAGTTCAGAATATAGATTATTCTATATACTCTATATTCTGTGAACATATTGAATCCTGTCACTGTCACTCATCAATGGCAGCTGTCGCAGTTTCTAGGCGACAAGAACTATCATCCGCAGGCTAGACCGTCCCATTTAACAACACTCAGTCCGCCCTTCATGGCCTTTGAAGGATGCAGCCTCTGAATTGGGTGGCAGCTAATGTGTGTGCGCGTATGAAGAGAAGTAGATGAATGCAGTGAGGAGGAGCAGGAGCAGGTGAAGGGCAGCTGTGGCAACAGATTGTTCTTCACACAGAGAAACTGTGACCATATGTCATAATGACTAAATGAAATGCTCAAGATATTTTATATGCCTAATAAATTCACCCATGCCCTCTGTGTCTATGCATCGATGCCAAAGGTTTTTTATTCAAAGCAATGGAGGCTCTTAATAGTGATGCAATCATAATACACACATTTTCTTTTCTCTTTCGTTCATCACAGACCTCCATTTCAACTATTTCTGCTGTAAAACCTTGTTTACACTTTATAAAATGGCATACATTTTTAATAATGATAATGAAGAGATTAAGCAATGTAGTCTTTGAAGTATTCAAACTTTGTGTTTAAAAAAAAAAAAATTCTTCCACAAGTCAGCTTATAATTTGTGATGTATATTGTGTTGTGCTTCCAGAGACACGACTCTGATCCAGCACTCTCGCAGTGGCAGTTACAGTGACGGCTCGCTGTGGCTGCATGAGGATGAGAACAGAATCCAGAGCGGACGTCACGGTCAGGACATGGAGCAAAGGCCAGTGCTGACAAACATAATGCTCTAAAAATACACAGAATAAAACATATTGCCCATGCATGTGACTACAGAAAACATTTTTTATTAATTTATTTGTCTAAAATGTAAAAATACAAGTCTTTAGCATGTACATTTTAATCAGAAAAAACAATTTTCTTATCAAAGGGATAAATTGTTGTGTTGTCAAAATGAGGACAGCCTCCTGAAATGTATAAAATAAATAATTTAACTGAAAGTGTTATATAGCCCACACAAACAACTGACAGCAATGGAACCACTTGGGAGAGAAACCAGAGTTTTAGTGATGAAAATAATAGCAAAAGTACCAGAAAAGTAATCTCTGAAAGTATCAGGCCTTTAAGCAAGTGTTGACCGTTTTATCTCACACATCAGAAGGGAAATGCATTGTTGTTGTCCACACAGGGACTTCCTACTGTAGCCAAAGCACAAGAAACACATCTAGTCTTTTTCAAGGTCCATATTATCAAATTAAGACTTATGTAATTAAGACTTAAGTAATCCATACTCTGGTGTTGCAAAAGCAGAACGGTAAGGTCTTATATAGGGATGTATATATTGTATTCTTATATTAGAAAGAGTGCAGGAGTTTTTATTGATTTAATAATCAATAAGTAAGAAGCTGCTACCTCTTACTTATTCCCTGCGTTGTTGGACACAACATGACAATGACTGTATACATTGTCTATACAGCGAAACTCCTTCAGTGGACAAGTATTTCACCCAACCGTAACACTGTTGGGCACCTGTGGGGGATTTTGTAGAGATACATTGATCAACGCTTTGACTCACATATCAGGGTAATCATATCAAATCAAGATACCTTTATTTATATAGCGCTTTTTACAATAGAGATTGTTTCAAAGCAGCTTTACAGTGATCACAGAAAAAGTTTGTTTTGGCTGAATGGCAGCTCTAGAAGAGCAGGACAATCAATAATATTGATGAATAATAAGTGTTAATGAATAATAAGTGTTAATTGTCCCCAACTAATCAAGCCAGAGGCGACAGTGACAAGAACTAAAACTCCAGCAGGAGACAGAATGAACATAATGGAGAAAAACAACAACTTTGTGACGTGAGACAGCTAGCAGATGGTCTGTTTAGACAGTTAATCAGTTAATCAGTTACATTTATATAGCGCTTTTTACAACAGTGAAGGATTTCCACAGTCCACTGAAGGATTTTCAGTATATATTTCAGTATATAGACAATGTATACAGTTATTGTCATGTTGTGTCCAACAACGCAGGGAATAAGTAAGAGGTAGCAGCTTCTTACTTATTGATTATTAAATCAATAAAAACTCTTTCAGCCTCTGTATATGTATATATATATATATATATATATATATATATAGTGTGTGTGTGAGAGAGAGAGTTAATAAACAATATTCAGCCATCAATATTGACCCATCTGCATACTAGGGGTAGTTATAAAAGTTTTGATTTAAAATAAATTAATAATGTTTTACAATGGCTTCAATAACTTTCTTCTAAAACGCCTGGTATAAATAATTTACACCTGTTTTAATAGTCAATTCATAAATGCCAGCGAAGACGCATGCACCGAGGTGCAAAAAGGTGAAATCACTGATAACGAGATTAAGAATTGCTCTGCATTTCACAGGATGAAGGACTTGCACGCTCAGTTGCTGGAGAAAGACGCCATGATTCAGGTTCTACAACAGCGTTCCCGTAGAGATCCCGCTCCTCTGCGTCCTGCCCGCTCTGTGCCCTCCATTTCCATTGCAACTGGACTACACACACGGCAGACATCACAGGCCGATCACAGAGACCAGCACAGCTGGAAAGGCAGTGCAAGTGAGTAAACAAGTATGCAGCAACAAACAAACACAGTCACACTCAGTCTGATTACAATACCATGCCTCGTTTTTCACAAAGCATACAGTATGAGTGTAACTTTATATGTGGGTTGTACAACAACTTTAAAGCATCTTTCAGCATGTTCTGCATATTGACTCATTTACAGCAATGGCTGAATGATTTTGTGGACATTTAAGGGACTCGTACTGAAAAGCTAACAACAAAGTCTACTGCATCCCTTCACAAGCAGATAAAGGCATTCTGATCCGAATCCATTTAATCACATACTATAGTACACAACAGTTTCAGTAGAGCAAAAGCAGTTTCCAGTTGGTCAGTTTTATTTGTTGGACAATAAGAAAAATCTTCATGGAAAAATTTGCAACACTTAAATGTTTGAGCCCAGTGTGAATAGGCATTTATTGTTTCATAAGTTCTTGGTGTAAATAAACCTTTATTCATCTGCATCACTGCATGAATGATTGTGATTGTTGGTTGTGAAGTCTGTAACGTGCTGTACTGAACGTTCATGAAGAATTTACTTCTCGACGGTCGATGAAATACAGTTTTTAGGTTTGCCAGTGTGTAGTGTGAACTGATTCAATAATATTTTACAATGCTGTAACATACTTTCTTCTAAAACACCTTAAATCTATTAGTTACTTAATCACAAATGCCAGCAGACACGAGAATAAATGCACATTGTGCACTGCTTCTGTCTTTAAGAGCACACTCACAATGTAGGGACTAAGAATTACAATAAACATTTCATAATGTGTATATATTCTTGACAAAGCCTCGTGAAGTGGAAGTTACCCAGACAGTTTTTCTCTTTCCTGCCTCTATTGCAAGTTGGGAAAAAACACTGTCATGCTACTGAATTTTTTTTAATTTAATGTAAGTTTATAAGTTAAATTTGTTAGTTACTCCCCAGCACTCATTATATGAAATGTACATCTAATTTGCACAAACTTAAATGAGGACTTGACTGAACCCTGTTGATGCACACTCTTTATCTAAAATAAAAATGAGTAGATGAAAATGAACTATTTTCTAAACTTTCACCATTTATTTTTTGCCTCTCCTTTCTAGCCTGTTGTCCTCTGAACAATATTGGAACTGTATATTTTAGAAGTTCTCATTTTATTCCCTCCTTAGGATACATTTAAGCCTTTGTTAAATGTCTACATTTAAATGTCTCACAGCACTGCAGTGTGACCTGTGTTGCTAGAGGTTTTACTAATTGGTTTGTTTGTGTCTGTTTGTTTGCAGATGTTTTCCAAGGAAAGGACCACATCCTTCCCTCTCTGCCCTCTCTTTCGGTTTCTGTCTCTTCATCTCTCCCTGCCTCCTCTTTTTCCTCTCTTCCTCCATCATTCTCTTCTCTACCTTCCTCTTTTCTTCCTTTCTTGGCTTCTGCAGGTTCAAACGCATCATTAATAACCTCATCCTCCTGTGCTCCCTGCTCCAGCCCTTCCTCTCTCCCTCCCTCTTCCTCTTCCACATTACCCATGCCCTCATCTGCCTCTCTTCTGCCTCCTTTATCATTATCTCTCCCCTCCACTCCTCTCCTGTCCCCTCATTGTAAATCAGTCAGCAGAGACAGCAGCAGTCAAACAGGACAGAGTTCAAAGAAATTTAGCACCGGAACCTCCACAACACAAGAAAAGACGGGTGAGACAGCCATAAAGTATTGTAAGTGACAATGTAGCTTCTGGATCAATGCACTCACTGGCCACTTTATTAGGTACACATTTTAAACTGCTCATTAATGCAAATATATTATCAGCAAAACATAGGGCGGCAACTTGCATCTAGACATGGTCGAGATGATCTACTAAAGTTTAAACTGAGCATCAGAATGGGAAAGAAAGCTGATTTAAGTGACTTTGAATGAGGCTTGATTGTTGGTGTCAGACGGGCTGCTCTGAGTATTTCAGAAACTGCTGATCTACTGGGATTTTCACTCACAATCATCTCTAGGGTTTACAGAGAATGGGCCGAAAAAGAGAAAGCGGCAGTTCTGTGGGTGAAAATGCCTTGTTGATGTCAGAGGGGAATGAGCAGAGTGGTTCAGCTGATAGAAAGGCAACATTAACTCAAATAACCTCTGGAATAACCCACAACAAAAACATTGCCTGGTCTGATGAGTCTGCAACATTCAGATGGAGTTTGGCATAAACAGCATGAAAGTATAAATCCATCCTGCCTTGTATCAGCGGTTCAGGGTGCTGGTGTAATGGTGTGTGGGATGTTTTTTGACCCCCTTTAGTACCAATTGAGCAGTGTTTAAATGCCACAGTCTACATGAGTATAGTTGCAGACGGGAGATCACATCATGAGAGATGCTATGATGTCAATGTGGACCAAAATCTCTGATGAGTGTTTCTCAAGGCAAAAGGGGGTCGAACCCAGTACTATCGAGGTGTACCTAATAAAGTGGCCTGTGAGTGTATATCTGCAGGGTAGAGTTGTCACCGTGAAGTCAAAATTGACTACACTTGTTTTTTCGTTGAATCATCCAGTGTCAATTGTCCATTTAGTTTGCTTAAAGAAGAAAAGTTGGTTGCATTTTCCAACATTCGTGGCAATTTTAAATTAAAACTCAAACCTACCCGGCAAACAATGTTATTGTTACTGCCATCTTGATGTTATTGTACATGGTGCTGTGAGTGAAACAATAACCTGCCCTTTTCCCCTTCAAAATAATGATTCTAATGGCTAAATTAATCTATATTGTAGTAAAAAAAAAATAGAATCTAATCCTAGTATAGACACTAGTATAATAATGCTAGTATCTAATAAAATTAATGCTAGAATAATAGTATCACTGAAAAGTACAGTAATTTTGAACCCTGTGTTTATGTGCAGAATCTCCGTCCAGACAGGCTAAAGGCCTAGAGGGTCGAGCTCAGCTGATCAGAGGACAGAAGATGCCCCTGCCCGACCTCGATCTGGTGGAGATCCTTATATGAAAAATAACCCTGCAAATAACATTCCTTCAGGCAGGACAGCACTTCCCAGAGAGGCAAGAGAGAGCGAGGGAGTGAAGAACGAACTGTGAGCAAGGCAGACAATGAAAGGAAGAGGTAACATAACGAAAGAGATGTATAATAATGTAACAAGATCACAAACAGACAGACAGAAGGGAGATTTGAAGAAAACAAAGGAAAGCTGGGAATTAATATTGTGCCTCTAAAACACTGAATTTGAGTTGATTCCTGAATTCTGTTTCTGTCGATTTTTTTTTTTTATTTGTTTTTTTTTTGCCCCAGTATGTTTGCTTGTTGCACACTCAATGTCTTAAGCTTCTTTCCACTTTACTTTATCATCTGCCTCGTAAGATCCACAGAGCTGTTTATATAATTCAGAGAAATAATTTGAGACTGCAGATTCATTTTTTTGTATGGAGTTGCTGTATGTAAAACTTAATGACTGAATACTGTTAATCTTAACAGAATATAAGCTAATAAGCAAATAAGCTTGTTAATAATTTTACAGCAATAACTGCTGTTTTGCATCATGTGTGTTTTTGTTGTGTTCTTTGGCTGGGAATATTTAGACTCTGCACTGTTACAATGCTAAATGGTGAAGTTGTCAATAGCTATAATGTTTTGAGTCAAGTGCATGATTGATAGATTGTTTTCTCTAGAATCCCATCGTAGTTTAAAACTTGTCTTACCCAAAGTCATTTATTGTGGTTTCCATTCTCCAAATCCTGTATCATTTTATTCTTTTGATAGGTCTCTGGTAATCAAATCAACTCAATAAAAGCACAGTGGTCTGTATTACAGATTTGTTTTTTTATGAGAGATTTCACAAAACCATAGTAATATACACACCTCTAAGGAGAAACTCTAATGAAAACCTTTACACAGAGCTTTTAAAACCAACATATTTGGTAAGAAATCATAAACAAAATCTGACACTGTTTATCTACATTTTGAAACAGAAGAGTAATATAAACAACAATGTATGAAACATGTCTGTTGCTAGGTAGAAAAACATTCTCAAATTTGAATATGGGTAATACACTTATCAGCCACATCATTAAAACCACCATTGTATAGATAACATCGTATAGGTTCCTCTTGTGCTGCCAAACGGACCTCTGCACCAAGACATTAGCAACGAATCCCTCAATTCCTGTATGGGATTGGGATTGGACTTTTTTGGCTTGTGAGTTGTAGCTCAATCAGTAAAGCAGTGGTGCTTACAACACAGAAGTGATTCAATGTGTTTCTTGAATGCAATGTAAGTCGCTTTGGATAAAAGCATCTTCCAAATGCATAAATGGAAATGTACTCATAAAATGACCAAGTCAAAATGATCTACATACTATAAAAATATAAAACATTATTTATGAATATATTGAGAATTCTTTATATGCACAATATATGTTGGTGTTGCTTGCATAACTACATGAACCCAAATTGCACAATACAACTGTTTTTATGAACAGTCTGAAAATGCCGCTCCACATTTCTCTTCTTCGGTATAACGATGACAAACTGGGAGATTAGAGGCAATCGCACTTCGAAAATGACAGTGAAAAAAGTCCCACTCCCACTCTGTATGGAAGTGGTACGTCTTTGACTTCTGACTTTGTCCAGCTCCCCCGCTCATTTTTATACCCTTTCTTCAGTTTAACAGAAATAAATTGGAGGTTTTCTCGCTAGCTTGGTGGAGTTTTGCAGCACCTGGCATCGTTGTGTACATGCGGTGACCCGGTGATGTCAGAAAAGGTGACAAACTTCATAGTGACGACAGATGATGGGTTGAGATCTACCCACACTACCTTTGCAATCGACGTATTGGGCCATAGATGCTCCGTCAGATCTGGGGAATTTGTCATTCCAAGTCTTGAACTCTTTGTCATGTTACTCAAAGCATTCCTGCACAATTTTCCTACTGAAAGAAACCAATGCCATCAGGGAACAGCCTTGCCATAAAGGGGTGTATGCGGTCTGCAACCATCTTTAGACAGGTGGTACGTGTCAAAGTCACATCCACATCCCAAGGTTTCCTAACAGAACACTGACACGTGAAAAACCCTTCCTCCGCCAGGCCGTCTTCTTCCCATAGCACATCCTGCTGCCATCTCTTTCTCAGGTAAACAATGCACACACACCTGATCTAAAAAATACCCTGATTTTCAGCCCAAGCAACCTTCTTCCGTTGATCCATGGTCGATTTCTGACCCTCAGGTGCTCTCGATGGTGGACAGGGTGATGGTGGATGGTCGTCATCGGCACTCTGGCTGACTCTGCAGCTCAAATCACAGCAATCTGTGATGCACTGTGTTCTGACAGCTTTCTATCATGGGCAACATTACAGTTTTCTGCAATTTGTGCTACAGTAGCCGATTGAGCCTTGGGCTTGCATGATCCTCCCGTGTGTGTGTGATGGCAGTAATATCGTGTCGCAGGATAGAAAGTGAAGCATTTTTATATATATGTGCTACTGTAAATGCTAGAAGCTAAGATTATTCTGTACAGTGTTGGGCAACTACTACTTCAACGGTGATTACTGTATTAATTACTCTCTAAAAGGCACTGCATTACTTTTTGCTTTGTAAATCCCATATCAACCTCGACCAGTCGAACAATACAAGAATGCATGAAACTGCTCTTTTAATCCTTTCAAATAGGCAATTAAAAATTGCATAAATTAGTCTTGACCAAAATATTGAAAGGCAGGTTACATAAAATATTGTAAAATTAGACATTACATTTTGATGTAAAAGCCACTATTTTATATAGAATTGTTCTATACAGCAGTGTTTCCCAACCCTGTTCCTGGAGGCACACCAACACTACACATTTTCCAACTCTTCCTAGTTAAACACACCTGATTCAAGCTTGTTATAGACTCTAAGAACAGAAAGATAAGGGACACATCCAAAATGTGTACTGTTGCTGTGCCTCCAGGAACAGGGTTGGGAAACACTGCTATACAGTATTTATTGCAATTACAATCAATGCAAAATATTTTGAGCAGTGTATATCTCATATGCATTGCTCAGAAAATCAAGGGAACAATTAATCATCACAGAATAACACCAAGTCAGTTAAGCTTTGGGATATCAATCTCTCCCATTAGGAATCGTACGTGATTTTGAATCAGTTTCTCCTGCTTTGGTGCAAATAAAAGTGAAACAGATGCACTGGAGAGGAACAGCAACACAACCCCCAAAAAGACGATGCAAATGATTTTGCAGGCTGTAGACTCTCCTTATTCTTCCTGACTGATTTTTGTCTTTAGGTTTGTGTTTTGTTAGGGTTCTTGTCTGTATGAGAACCCTGTATAGGGTTCTTGTCGGTACGGTTACACAAGCAGTTCTGCTCCTCCAGGACGATCATCCATACATGCCATCGCAAGGAGGTTTGGTGTGTCTCTCAGCACAGTTTCAAGAGCATGGAGGAGAAACTGGGAGACAGACCATTACACGAGGAGAGCTGGACAGGGACGTAGAAGAACAGCAACCAGCAGCAGGACCAGGATCTGCTCCTTTGTGTGAGGAGGACCCTACACAATGACCTCCAGCAGAAACTGGTGTGCATGTTTCTCACCAAACAGTCAGGAGACCTCAGGGACATCATGTATCGGAGCATCTGAAGCCGCCAAGCAGCAGCACAGACTGTCCAGGAGCTACTGAGACTACAGGACACCCTCCTCCATCTCTTCAGGAGCCAGACGTTGTTGAGTGGAGGCCATAAACCGACTGACCTGCAGTGTTTGACAAACTTCATTTACTAACATGAGGGGTTTTCTAATGATCCTCTTCATAGAACAGTATAAAGGATCAAGAATGACAGAAATACCCCGTCTGTGAGTTACCAGTTACCTCACACAGAAAAAAAAGAAGAAGAAGCAATACACACAAGGCACTTTCACAAAGCACGGGTAAACATGTTTTCAAAATGTGGGTGCGAGTTGTAATTTAGTGGAGTTAAGCAATGCGTTTGTCACAACGAATGGTGTGTAAACAGAACTGTATTCGGCTTTCTAAAGCAGTTCTGTTGCGTTAATGTCAATGTACGCCACATTTTCTTCACAGGGAGAAAACTGTGCACCTGCTTACAGCTCTGCACTGGGCACTGCCCAATTCCCTCTTCCCCCGTCCTCGCACCGGGTCACTCTCATTAGCCGTGGATCAACGAGTGGTTTTGTCCGGTGGAGTTTCCCACGTCTGTGCGCTCTGCTGGCAGTCGCGTGGCTCTAGTCAAACAGATCAGAGACTAATTCTCAAACATCTGCCTGTGGTCGAAAGCCCTCTGACATCTGCTCACATTCACGGCTGGAGGATGAACCATACAACTTATGGCTTACTTCTCTTCTCTTCTCTAGATTGAAAAGACATATGAATGCATGCATTCAGGTTGTCTCATGTTTTATATTCAGTTCATCAGTTAGTCTTTTTGTTTGCCAAACAATGTCTATTAATGTATTATTTGTGTCAGCCGTGTTACTTGAAGACAATGGTTCAGAGTGCTGGCTCTGTGTACCTCTGGGATTGGATTTGGTTTCGTTCGGGTCTATTAAGGACAGGGCATGAATGCACTCCGGGTCTCAGGTGGTTGACTGTAACAGAACTCAAATCCTGAGAATGCCGAGCCACCTTGGAAAAACACCTTGGGTTTTCATGTGACACAAAACGTGTAGTTTGTGTGTGTGGAACGCCTCTAGGCTGGACATCTGTTGTTTGCTCTGAGTGGGCCTGTGTGTATGTGTGTGTGTGTGTGTTTGGGGGCTCATGCATTGAATAGAGGCGGTGACCTGTCATTTGTGAGTGATGGGAGCGAGCGTGTGGGAAAATATCTTAGGCAAAGAGCTTGTGCATTGAGATGCTAATGTCCCTCCTATAAATAAAGGGCATGCGCAGCGCGGAGGGCCTTAGAAACACCCGGCACTGAGACGGGAGCGAGTGAAACTCGGTCTACACCGCAGAAGATCTTCACTGGAGATGACTGCCACCAACCTCCAGCAGAATGCAGGCCACAGGCACATCAGCGCCAAAGAGGAGAGAAAGGTATCACACAAAATGTACTTGAGCAAATAAAATGCCTACTTTCCTTTTGTCCTCTGACTTTTGTTGGTCTTTTGTTCAGCTACGGAAACCTCTCATTGAGAGAAAGAGAAGGGAAAGAATAAATCACTGCCTTGATCAGCTGAGAGAGACGGTAGTCGGTGCTTTTAGGCTTGATGTAAGTTAAAATGCATGTTTTCATTCTTGCATGTTCCAGATTATAAAGCTAAAAGTGTTTGTGCTTTAAACCATTTCTGTCAATACCACTCACGGACTTCTTTTGTTTTTAAAAATGAAACAGCAGTCTAAGTTAGAGAAGGCTGATATTCTTGAGATGACGGTGAAACATTTGCAAAACATCCAGAGCAATAGAGATTCTGGTAAGTTAAGTCCTTTAGCAAAGTGGGTTGTGTACAAAATTTGCAATAGTTGTGTACAAACGTTTATACAGTATGTTTTGCCTTATTGCACTGGAATTGAAAAGTGAAGATTCCTAATCCCAGTTGAAACGTTGGCGTTTTCTGGATTACTCTTAAGGAAAAGCAGCGCACCAAAACCTCAAGAACAATTTCACCGATTCCTTCATTTCATCGATGATGTTCAGATTAACAATTAAACACATTTTCCCATAATCTTTCCGTCTCCGTTCAGACCGCATTCTGGATGCAGAGGCCCAGCAGAGGTACAGTACTGGGTACATCCAGTGCATGCAGGAAGTTCACAACCTGCTACTTTCCTGCGACTGGATGGATAAAACCCTGGGCTCCCGCCTGCTCAACCACTTGCTCAAATCTCTACCTCGCTCCGCTAAGGACCGCCCTCAGCTCCCCAAGAACTCCTCGACGAGCGCTTCTTCTAAGCTCAGCGATGAGCCGGAGAGTCCTAAAGCCTGCCCTCCTTCTCCCGTCTCGTTCGAGAGGGCCGCCCAGTCTCAGGATCCGTGTTCTTCTCCCATGAGAATGAGTCCTCATCTCGCAGCTCTAGAGATGTGGAGGCCTTGGTGAAGCATCTGTCTGCATATGTATGTGTATGTAGTGCATGTGACTGCCTCGGACATTTGTATGTACTATTTAGTACATATGTCGACCAAGAATGTGTATATGTGGTCTCTGTGTGAATTCACACGCAGTGTGTGCTGTGTGCACCCAGTTTCTGCTGACTGTGGTAGAGCCTCCTCTAATATGTATCTTATAGATATGTTTCACTGCACGCGTGTGTGAGGTGGATCTAGTCCAGAATAGCTCCCGTTTCAGACCCTCTCTACTTCCTCTCTGAAGTAAAGCTACTGTAGCCTGCATTGTAGAAGGCCCCTATTAATAATTTTATTTATTTAATTAACAATATATATTTAATGAAATAATTTTCAGTAACTTTCATCTTTCTTTAGTTACTAATACTGTGTAGCATATGATTCCCTGACACTTCTATGTACAGTTTTTAACAATTATTAATAAAGGAATGGTTTGCAAATTATACATAGTAATTTATTTTACTTAGACTGCTGTTATATATATATATATATATATATATATATATATATATATATATATATATATATATATATATATATATATATATATATAATTTCTTCTTCTGTTGTGTATGAGAGGATGGCCCAGCCTCAAAATAACTGATCTCCCCCTGATGATATATGAAAATAGTTTTGATAATTAATGACTC
>JAWRVZ010000167.1:630000-662500 GCA_037043235.1 Rhodeus uyekii
GTGCAGGAAACTGATCCAAACAGTTTCACGTCTTGACCAGACGCTTTATCTCTTAAAAACAAGAAATAAAATAAGTAATACTTTCTGTTTTTTGAGGGTAGACGGTCTCTTTGTCTCTTTTAGACCCCACACTTCTAATCTCCTTTGCTTTAATTGTGACAATTTGGATGCATATACTTAACATCCAAGTTATGTATTATTTGTTTTTATGATGATTATAAAGTGGTGATGCTTCATGCATTCACAAGCTGTCAAAACAATACACAAGCTGTATTAAACAGTAAAAAAAGTAAATAACATAAATCCATCAACTAATAAACACTATTAAATAGCAATTGTATATTCTGACCCTACAAAAACCTAACCATATTTGTCAGTCATATTTGTTTGGAATCATGTATCTCTTCAACATATTAGCAATTTTATTTTAGATCACTAGATTAAGTGGTTGTACTTAAACCAGAACAATAAAACTGCTGACAGAAAACTAGAAGTATCTTTTTATTACAAGGTAAGAACAATGTGACATGTTTGTTTCACTACATTTATGAAAACAGAGCGCAAAGCAAATGATAGGTGACATTAAATGAAAGAAAAAAGCTTGTAAAATCTATAAAAACAAATTTGAATAAACTAATGTTTATGGACTGGAACCGTTTAAGTGGTTGACGCAACCCTTGGCTCTTTTCCAGCTTGTCGTACAGTGGTTTTCTTCAAGTCTCCTCATACTTCTGCACTGCTGGCCTCGACAGAGCACAGAGAACAGAAGCAGGAATGACGGTTTCAGGATCTCTGTACTGCGAACAGAACGACCGTAGAGCCAAACGACAAAAGCATAAAGGTTTCAATGTCTTTATGACCTACAAAACATGTCTACAATAATATCAGTTCCTATGACTGCACCTCTCACAACAAACACTTCCTGCGCATGTCCTGACAAGAAGAAAGGAGCGCCCTGAAAGAGGAGCAGACGGGTCATGTGTTGCTGGCAGCAGCGCGTTTGGCTGGAATGGTCCCCAAATTCATTTCCTGCTTTGACTTTTGGCTTGATGCTTCAGTATTTGCACATTTACAGGTCTGTTCTGATCGTGAGTCTTGATATTCGTGGTGTTCGGGCTTCTGTATAGCAGTGCGTTCAGTGTGTTCAGGTGGGCGTTTCCCCAAGGTAACTTTCTGGAAGCTGTGATTGGTTCTCCTCATCACATGATCCAGATATAAGGCCCGCCCCCAAACTCTCAGACTCTCTCTCTTGCTTTTGTTTAGGAAAACGTCTCAGGTTACGTATGTAACCATAGTTCCCTGAAGAGGGAATGAGACGCTGCGTTGAACGTTTTGGGAAATACCAGGACGATCCCCAAAGCGTTTGACGCAGCGCGAGTTCCCTTGAAAGGGAAGTAGAGGTTCTTTCTGTTAGTTATTTCGGCCTTGTCTTCACATGAAGCTTAACCCCTTGAAAACAATAAACTTATTGGTATTGTCCTTTTTCTGTAACGACTCACGAATCGGGGGCTCGTCCGGGAAAAAAAAAACACATTTCGACTTAACAACCTCCCTAAAACAAAGTGTAAAGATATCCCAAAAATAAAATTTAATAAAATAAAAATAAAAATTCCCCATAAGAATGCACAAAAAATCTATTAATTCGTTCCACACGACCACAAATGCCCATTTTAAATATTTTTGGGGTTTTTCCCCTATTAATTGCAGTTAAAATTGGAACCATTAAGATCTCATATAAATACTAATTAATAATTGAAAATTAAACTCTAAAAATACTTGACAATTTACTGTAATGCACTTCAGGTTTGAGCTGCCTGCTTGGAGGAGAGAGAGGAGGGAGGAGGGCAAAGCAGGGAAAGCAAGGATGAGAGCAAATGAGTGAATTTATAATAATAGTGCAGAAAACAAACAAAGTGATAATCCAGAGTTAAAGTTGTGGAACATGGGAGCCACGAACGAACGAACGAACTCACGGGAGCCACGAACAAACGAACCCGCGGGATCCTTGAACAAACAAATTTGCGGGAGCCTCGAACGAACGAATTTGCGGGAGCCTCGAACGAACGAACTCCCACAAGAGCCGCGAATGAAAGCGGGGAGATAGGCAGATGATGTGAGAATCAGGTGTTCAGTGAGACATACACACTCAGGCAGAACTAGGAGACACTGAATTCATGAACCGTGACAGTTACTGCTTAGAGGTACTATACGTGTATATATCACTACGTGAACAATAGCGATAACAATTAATTAATGTTAAGAATATGAGGTAAAACTTCTGTAAATCACTTATAAAAGTATCACTGTGGTGAATGATGCAGCCAAACCGAGCGACACAGAGAATGAATGAGTTAAGGGGTGATAAAGGGGTTGGAACCACATGACTGTTTTATGAGAGGCTGTCATTAGGATATTTCCTGTAAAAATGCGCACAAGGATGCTGAGCGTTAGGACTTGGGTCGCATGGGTGCGCATTTTTTCTCGTACACCGATACAATGCTCGTACACCGATTCGACCCTCCATGCTCGTACACCGATTTGCTCGTATACCAAGTTGCTCGTAAACCGAGGTATTACTGTATATACAGAAAAAATATTAGAGACAAAGACAAATATACAAATGGTGAAGGATGTAAAATCAGAATCCAAAATTGTAGTCAATCAGGCAAGTTAACGAGAACAAAACTCACAATCACAAAATAAACACAATCTCTCTGATACAAAACTCTAGACGAGACAAAGGCGGTACGAAATAAAAGCAATTGGTACTCGATCAAACACACGTCTGTCTGAGAGTTTGGGGGCGGGCTTTATATCTGGATCATGTGATGAGGAGAACCAATCGCAGCTTCCAGAAAGTTAAATTGGGGAAACGCCCCCACCTGAACACAAACATGCACTGCTATACAGAAGACCGAACATCACGAATATCAAGACTCACGATCAGAACAAGGCTGTTACTCTTCAGTTATAAAACAACAAGACAGAATAGAAGCTCTACTTGTCATTCCAGTGTCCGCTGGTGCAAAGTAGCTCCACATTAAAACAGCACAGAACCACAGAGCGTCAGGTCCGTGTGACACCAGCTTCGGCCAATCAGAGCGAGGCTCATTCGAACAGCATCTTTGGGTTAATCAGCTACCTGACACACTACACACTCGCATCAATACACACATCCGTAAGCTTTAACAAAAGACAAAGGATATCGGTTTAAATGGACCACCCTAGACCACTCGGCTCGTGTGTACAGGTGTGAACCTGGAAGGTCCTGTTGCTGGCTGAGATTAGTGCAATGTCAAGACACAGATGATCCACAAGGCTGCTTCTCTTCCTGTGAATGAGATCCTCCTCCAGCTTGTACCACTTCTCCTCCCATAAGGTCTTCTTCTGGCAGAGCAGAGACGTCGCAGAACATACAGTCCTACACAAACACACACAAGAGTCGTTTCATTGACTATCACTCAGACTCAGTTAGCATGTCACTAAAGTACCGATGTGCGCTCTATACATACTTTATGACTGAAATATTGTTTGTTATTTCTTTTCTATGGTGAGCGGGAGGGGACACGCTAGTTTTGAGGGTGAACATATAATTTGTCATTATATATAAATGCACAAACACACACACAAATATTCCGCTTGATCTCATTGCCTTCTTAGCCAATTAATATTATGCATTATCTAATTTCCAACTTAAAGCACCATATATCCTAGAATTTACTATAAACGCCTGACAGTAATGCCAATAAAAGCTTTGATTATAATCCATTATGAGGAACAGGAATTTTACAGGAAATTGATTTTTCATATTAGGTTCCACTTTTCATTTTATTTACATTACATTTAATAGGCATAATAATAATTAAAAGACATGATCAGAAATAATATTAAAAGGTGAGAAAATGGAAAAAGAAAATCCTTTACTGCCCAAGTCTTGACTGAATAACATTTGTATCTTTAATAACAATCAATACAATATTAGTTTATTCAATAATGAGTATTTTTACATTTGATAACTCAATTTCTTACTTGAATGCTGCTGTTAAACAGACATGCTGGACCCTTTATTTCATCTTTGTTTCTTTATGATCTATTCTTATTTTTTAATAACAAAGATAAAATAAGACTTTGGTCATAACATCCGCCTCAACTTAATGGTCTGTCATTCTTTTTTCTTTTAGGTTTTGTTACCTTGGTAGCCAGTGGTCCCCAACCTTTTTTGCGCTGCGAACCGGTAAACGTTTGTTAACTTTATTTCATTATCATTTTATTATCATTATGCGCGCGAGATTGTTGAAACACACCGCCAGAGCTACAGCGCCACAGGACCGGTCCGCGGACCGGGGGTTGGGGACCACTGCCTTAAGAGCTCCATTTTAAACAGGGCAATTATATCAGCTTAAAAGCAGCATGATGAAGCATGATGGCAGTGGATTGTGATGCATGAAGACAGTACCATGACGTTGATGGCATTGGGCAAGCCTCCTCTCCTCATCCAGGGGTGCTGATCAATCAGTTCCCGCCGCTGTTCTGACGAGAAACACGGCTGGTTCTTCTGCATGCGCCTTAAACGCTCCCGATCTTCGCCCAGAACCTTTTCCATGTCCCTGTCCAACACCAACACTCTTATGACAGAGCTCTTCTGATGAGCAAATGCACTTTAAGCGGTTCACCCCCAAATGAAAATTCTGTCATGATTCATTAGCTTGAGCTCGGAGAAAGGCCATGTGAGCAGAAACATCATAAATGCACTTCATGCATGATAAGAGGAAGTGCAAATGAGCTTAGCATCTTTTGAATTCTGCAAGAACCAATGACATTAGTTTCTCACACATCAAGCAAGTACGGTTGAGCCGCCATATGTGACGTGTTCCATGTATGTGCATTCATTAATGTGAGTTAAAGCCCAAATTAAAGGGGTCATATGATGTTATGTTGTTTTTTGGGTGTAACTAGAATAACTTAACATGCTTTAATGATCAAAAAACATTACATTAATTTAACAATGCATTTATGAACTTTTGGAAGTTTGAATATCTTCATGGAATCTCCTCATAAAAACATCTTCACATCTGTGTTTCATAGATGAAGAAAGTCTTATCTTTTGAAATGACTTGAGTCAGGGCGAGTAAGTGACAGAATGTTCATCGTTAAACCGCAGACAGAACTGACGCTCACCTCGACGGCACTTGATAGGTCATCTTGACACCGTCGGCGGCGGCGGTACGTCTACATTCAGGCTGTTCAAGAACATGCTTGGCAAAGTTCTGCTCCAGTTCCTTCATGATGTCTTTGCTCTTTTGATCGTTCTCGGAGGAGTCCACACTGCCAAAATACTTGCTTGCGTTGCTTTCTGAAACACAGGGGGGAAAAAAGAAAAGGAAATCAAATTCCAGCCTGTGGAATTACTGTAATTTATGATGTTCTCCAGTTATGTTTTTCTAAACTTTAATGCTGACACTAAGATGACGCAATCTAGTCTTTTGCATTTACTGAGTAATGTCTTATTGGGTTATAGCATTTTGTCACACTTTACTTAAAGTATTTTTTATACATTATTTATGTCTTGTAATGCACCTTATGATGCATTGAATGGAAGAACTGCACAGTTAGAAAACATTACAATACTTTATATATCTATTCATTAATATAATGCATCAAAACAAATTTCAGATGTAACAAGGAATGTGCATATATTATAATGCAAAATACCAATTCAATAAAGTGTTACCCAGTACAGTAATACCTTAGTTTACGAGTGACTTTGTATACAAGCAAATCAGTGTACGAGCATGGAAAGTCAAATCAGTGTACAAGCATTATATTGGAGGTTTCCCTCGCCCACGCACATTTTTTAGTGGAAAAGTCCTAACGCTCAGTACCGTCGCACGCATTTTTACTGGAAATATCCTAACGACAGCCTCTCACAAAGCCCATCAGCCCTTCACTCGTTCATTCTCTCAGTTGCTCGGTTTGGTTAATCATTCACCACATTGGTACTTTTATAAGTGATTTACAGCGGTTTTACCTCCTGTTGTTAACATTAATTGTGATCGCTATTGTTCACGTAGTGAAATATATACGTACAGTACAGCATATAGACAATGACCTCAAGATGAGTTAGAAAGAAGGGATGAAATTCTCCCTGTAAGCAGTAAAACCCTCCTCTCGTCTCCTTCACGCCAGCAGCGGTTCTCAAAGCTAAAGTGCGTTACAGTAAAATGTCAAGTATTTTTAGAGTTTAATTGCCAATTATTAATTAGTATTTATATGAGATCTTAATGGCTATAATTTTAACTAATCAATAGGGTAAAAGCTAAAAAATATTTAAAATAGGCATTTATGGTCATGTGGAACGAATCGAGTGATTTTTAGTGCATTCTTATGGGGAAAATTGTTTTGGGTGTACGATAATTTTCAGTTATGAGCTCTTGCAACAAATTAAACTCGTAAACCGAGGTATTACTGTATTTACATAGTATTTGAATTAATTTATTCTAATAATTCCACATGTAATATTTTCTGCATAACTGCAGAAACGTATAACATTTAAAACAAATAAAAAAACATTATGTTGGGGTCAATTACTTCTGTCGGTGTGCAAATCTACTGTACAACCCATCATGATTTGTTGTTGTTGTTTATCCTGTGCAAATTGAAAATAAACATTACAGAAGTTCACAGTAACAGTAAAGCATCCATGCAGCACAAGGTACGGCCTGCGGTATTTGTCGCCCTCTGGTGTTTAATGAAGCCACGCATTAGGGGGCTTTACCTGCTGCTGATAGTTTTGAATTGCAACAGCAATCTAGTCACATAAATAGAGATGAACGACTGACAAACCGCGTTAACTAACCAGCCACCAATCACAGCTGTGCAACTCTCGTCATGTCAACAAAACTGAAATGAAAAGCCAAGAACTTGCAACTACAGGTGGGTTGGATCGTTTCTAAGCAATACTTCATCACTGGTGTATGGAAATAGTTCTACAGGCAATGGTAGCACAGGCAAAAGAGCAATGGTCCAGACTGACCACGTTCTGTCAAATCAGTGGTCCGCTGTTAATTAGTCCTTACGGCCTGCATGTGCTTAGTATTTTGAAATAGTCATAAGTTAAAAGTGAAGACCTGTTCCACTGTTGGAGGTGTTGCAGTCGTTGGATGTGGAACCGGTAGATGCTGACATGGCAGAACCGGTGCCGGAATGAGAGTCTTCCTGCAACAGCATGTCCAGCACGCTGCTGGATGAGGAGCGGTCCCCGCAGCAGCCCCCGGCCCCTGAACAACACGCCTGCAGGAAGAACATCAGGCAAAGGATGGCATTCGTCAAGATTTGCAAGGTGTGTGTGTTCTAAACTGTGCGTTTGTTTGTAGCCGTTTACCTGCTGCAAGTCATCCATTGCAGAAGAAGTGCTGTTGTTTTTGTCCGGCACTGAACTGCAGTTACCCAGGGGATGCGAGTCCTGCTTTTCCTCCAGCTGAAGCAGGTCCAGCTGCAACGGAGAACTACAGCGAGACTCAAACAGTGGAGGGGAGTGAGGGGGCGGCAAAGGAGAAGACTCAATGACGGAGGGTATCACGCACTGGAAATCTGTCTGGGGTGTGAACGCTGGCTGCGAGGGAGTAAAGGAGGCGTGGGGCTGAAAGCACTGGCGATCGCTGCAGCTTTGAGCGTTTTGGAGGGGGGGCGTGTTGGTGTAGGCTTGTTGTGGCTGAAATCCTTGTTGTCTGCTGTAGACTTGAGACTGCAAGGGTTGCTGGGGCTGAAAGAGAGCGCCGTAAGCTTGCTGAGTGTCAGCATAGAACGGAGAGCGAGGTGCTGTGCCCATCTGTGGCAACATAAAACTGGGCAAAACTAACGCCACAACTGGCGTGACCAACGGGGCAGGATATGCGCCCGCAGAGGGCATGGCCTGAGCGCTCGGGGACTCTTGAGGCGGGGCGACTGAGGGAACTACGGGGTAGAGAGGGTATCCTGGAACCACCGGGGGAAGTGGAACGGAAAGCCCAGACTGGGACGTCTCGGAGGGGGACCAAGACGTCTGGTTTAGACCCTGCAGGGGCGGGAGAGGCCTGTGCCGAGATGCTGATGAATCAGGATGTTTTGTGCGTGGTTTCTTTGACCTTTTGGTGCGGCAGTTTTTCTTGGCACCTCGTCTGGCTTTGGATCCATGAGCACCTGAAGAGCAGCGAAAGAGAGGAGCATCAGTGACATGTAGAGCTGGAACATACATAAATATGCACATCCATTCTTTTCAGGATTGTTTGATTAACAGACGTGCATGTGTTGTGATGTGTGCATACCCTCAGCAGCCCGTCCTCGGTGTCTCGGAGAGCAGTCCTTCTGGAGGGACTGAGCATTTGGGAGTTCCCTGCAGCGGCTGAGGAAAGCTTGCTCTTCCTTCTGCGTGTGCGCCGCCAATACCTGTTTTGTGAGTCCCAGATTCTTATAGGCTTCCTGCTCCACTGTGGGAGAGGGAAGCACACTGACAGGGGCAGAAGGGCTTTCTGCGACATCTTCAGTGATCTCTGCAATCACAAAATTTCAAAATCACATGACTGTTTCAATGCAAAACGAATTGCTCTTCCTCTCAACACTTGCAGGTTTTGATGGAAAGAACATGTTGTCGTCACTTGCACGTTTAGTTCACGGTGATGCCTGCAGAGGGTCACTCACTATTTCAATAAATATCTCCAACCTGAGCTTGTGGAAGAAAGCTGTTGCTATATATATATAAAGCTAGAAAATCCCACTTTAAAGAAAATTTCATTTTAGGGTGAACTATTCCGTTCTCACCCAAGGCCATCTGAGACGTACACAACTTTCTTTCTTCAGCCAAGGAGAAATAAAGGTGGATTCCTGGATTTTTCTTCATCTAATGCAAGTGTGCAAAGCTCACCGTAGTCGATTCTTGACAGTTCAAAATCCATATTCAAAGGAATCCATACGACCTCAGATGACAATTAAGGGTCTTCTGTAACAAAATGAGTAATTTTCCCGGACAAATGTTTTCATATACAGTAATACAGTGGAACCCGCTTATGTCGACGGCCTCAGGGGTTGCAAAAAAGCATCGAGATAACCAACAGCCAATATGGCGATCGGCATGCTATAAAAATGTACATACACTGCTGTTAGTTGCTGCACATATGCCTTTTGTTGTTGGCAAACATATACAGAGATTGTAACGGCTACTTTATGTTTATGTTGGGAATATACCTTTAAGACGGCGTATGCTGTTGTGTGTGTGCTGTTCTGGTGTGAGCGCGCGCGGGAGGAGAGTGTTTTTGAGTGAGGAGAGAGATGCCGCTCTACCGCTGACTGTTATATAGCATAATCTACTGTTTCTATTTTCCTTCTTTTATTTGTGATGTTTGTCAGTGTTTTATTTTTCCTGGTTTGTACTTGCGCTCTTTACATATTTGAGATAACCCATGTTAAGTGGCGACTTTGTCCCTCTTTTGTGCTCGAGATATCAGGGTTCGGTGACATAAAAGAATCGACTGATACTGAAGAAACTGATAAAAAAAAATGGTAAGACAAATAGGGAGTTTGGCGGTTCCACTTCAAAAACGTCGACATAACAGGGTTGGCGAGTTAACCGAGCTTGAGATAAGTGGCCTCCACTGTACCTCGGTTTACGAGTGACTCGGTGTACGAGCATTGTATCAGAGTGCGAGAAAAATTCCCTCACCCACATGCATTTTTGAATGGGCATTTATGGTTGTGTGGAACGAATCGAGTGATTTTTATTGCATTCTTATCGGGAAAATTGTTTTGGTGTTCGAGAATTTAGAGTTACGAGCTCTTGGAACGAATTAAACTCGTAACTCGGTATTACAGTATACGTTTTAGCTACAAATGCTTCAACTCTACAATACACTTTATCTTGCATGTTGAGAATGAAATGTGTCACAGTAGGCGTAGGCGGCAAGAATCAGCACTGTTTACAGGGATAACCTGCGCAAAAAGCGTTATTTGACGACTAGGGTCGTGTGGATTACTCTGAAGCTGCCTTAATATAGATTTTGGACCGTCGACAATGAGAGACGTCTTGGAATGTTTTCTCCAAAATGCTTAATTTCTCTATGGCTGAGGAAAGAAAGAATAGACATTTTGGGGGCGAGTAAAAGGAAATGTTCATTTTTAGGTGAACTGTTCCTTTAAATAAAAGGAATGTAGGATTAATCAGTAATTAAACAGTGATGATGTGTGTGATGCGTTGGTACCTGATTCAGGCTGTGTTTTCTTGTCCCCCACATGGACGAGAGTGCTGCTGTAGGAGCACTGAGACACCACACTGTCTGCTTTACCCAGCAGGTCCAGAGGAGACGGCGTCCCTCCCACAACACGTCCCGCGGCGGCACACGACCGAGGCTTTACACTGCTCTTTACAGACGTAGATGATGCTGCCACTCGACCTACAGAATCTAACAACACATTTTAACAAATGAAAATAGGGATTGAAAGAAATATCTTTGTTTGAGATTTATCACCACATTTGCCTTCAAAGACTTGAGACTGACCGTCCGTTTGCTGAAGAACGGCATCAGAGGCTTTCTTGTCCTCGTCCGAGTTTGAGGAGGTGGTGTTCGAGGAGAACTGGTACTTTCGTTTCACGGTGTTTGGGATGTTACAGCTATCCAAATATCTGTGAGAAACACAATTCACGATTGCCTCCAGATTCAAACAGAGAAACATCTTCTCTCTTCCAGACCATATAAATCACTGGGCATGCAGTCTTTCACACACCTGATGACACTGTCCAGACAGCTGATTTGCTGGTACGAGCACATGGGGTGGTCCTTGAGCTCCTCCATTGAGGCGGGTCCATCTCTGACCGGGGAGTCTTTCTGCTTTACAACAGGAGACCTGAGCCCTGCTGAAGACACACAGCACACACTCGAACACATAATCGCATCAACATTTACACCTGTTCATATCGTCAAGTTCAGAGGCCACACATAACTCTCAGCGTAAGTTTACAAATGCAGCTCAGTCTTGCTAGTACTTTAATGGTGGTCCTATTTAAAGTGTCCCTGAAAATAAATAAAAAATTCTGCATTTCAAAAAAATAAATGAAAAATTATTTATCATTCTATATTCTTTATGGATGCATTTATACTCTGAGTATAAGAGAAAAATCTCAAAACGAGAGAGTAAAAGATTCTTGAGCAAATAAACTTTAAGAAATCCTCACACTCACACACTCACTGTGTGACACTATCACTGTACTACGCACACACACTCATACTCACTATCCGAGGTCTTTCTCTGTTCTGGTTTGGAAGAGGAGCCTTGCTTCAGCATGTGAACCCCTTTACAGATCTCCTGAAATGACCTCTGAAATAAGAAGTTTTTAGATGATGTGGTGAGGAGTGAACACTTGTACTGAACAAAACATATATTAAAAGTTAGAGAACAGTATTCAGGGAGGAGAATTACAAATAATAATAATAATAATAACTCACTATTAAACATTAAAGAGGGTATTAAATGTCCATGAAACAGTTTATTCTTTCAGAAATATCAGGTACTTTGAAAGATTCATCATGAAATGAGTGGGTGAGTATGTGAGTATGTTGAGGAAGGGAATTACCGGTTTGCTTTTGATCCCCTCCTCCTTTCTGCTCTCTTCATTGCTCCCGTTCCCACCGTTTGCTGCGTTTCCATTACTGTCACTAGAGGACGCTGCGCTCAGCAGGTGCTCGTGGGAAGCGTTGCTGCCGTGACTGCCGTATCCACTGGACCCCAGACTGTGGACCGGCTAGGAGACAGAGTCATTTCATTCTAGACTTTATAATGAAACTAGCAACTAATTCTGGCAACAGTCAGTGTGCATGTGCAGCAGTCCACCAATGCAAAGAGACAAACATCTAAACGTATCCAAGAGAGGGCTGAGATGTCCAAAATATCATTACTGTTTTTCTCCATCATACAACAATTTTACAACCGCCAAACAAACGCTCATGCATGAGATAGGCTTTCCTGTAGTTCAAACAGTAGAAAGTGGCGCTTGCAACACCAAGGTCAGGGTTCGATTCCCATGGAAAGCAAGAACTGATTAGAATGTCAATGTGTTTCTTGAATGCAATGCTTCAAGTCAATTTGGATGAAAGCTTCTGACAAATGCAGAAATATAAATGTAAATATCGTCTCTTTGCTGTGCGCTACTAGAGAGTGAAAGAGAGACAGTGTGTGTTTTGTGTTTACGTGTGTGAAATAGGGAGTTCTCACCTGTAGAAGCAGTCTGTGAATCTGTTCAGTGATTTCCTGTATATCTGAATCAATGAACTTGTCCTCTGTTAAAGCAGGAGCTGAAAACACATCCTCATTCATCGGACCCCTGCGCACACACACACACACACACAAAGTATACATCATATATATATAGCTAAAGAAAAGGCCGGTTATGTATTCATAAGCACTGGTGGAAACTCACATGCGAACTTTGTGCCGGCCGATAACAAAGGACACCTTGCGGCTCCATGGGTTCACAAAACTACACCAGCTCGTATCAAGAGTCACATATTCTCCATTTCTCACACAGAATCGGATAGAGGAGTGATCAAACGGTTGCCCAACATACTGCAGAACTGAGAGAGAGAGAGAGAGAGAGAATTGAAGGGTGTGCACTGGGTATGATTGGCTGTGGGCAGCATAGTTCCAGTTATGTAGTACATAGTGATAATAGTCAAATACAGTAATACCTTGAGATACGAGCATTATCCGTTCCATGATCGAGCTCGTAACTCAAGTTGCTCGTATCTCAAATAATTTTTTCCCATAAGAAATAACAAAAAAAAATGTAAACATGTTTTAATTGCTATAGACACACACAAAACATTATAGTTAACCTTATTATATAAGGATTCCTGTGATATAAAATAAAATGTGGTTTTAATAATGAGTTCTTACCTTCGAGACAGACGATACAGGCATGTAC
Organism: Rhodeus uyekii; assembly: GCA_037043235.1. NCBI lineage: Eukaryota > Metazoa > Chordata > Actinopteri > Cypriniformes > Acheilognathidae > Rhodeus > Rhodeus uyekii. Next base: position 642,947 of record JAWRVZ010000167.1, read on the forward strand.
GGGTGGGAAGGAGGAGGGAGGGATATCTAGATTACGTAGATAACGCAAACACAATACAGAAAACTCATGGGAGATGCGTATGGAAGTCGACTATGGCAGAAAATCCATGCCAAAAAACAACGAGCGCAAAACTGATGTTTGCGCGCGTAAATTACATCCGCGAGCGGATAACAGATCTACACGCGAAAAAGCTCATTTTAATCCCTCACGTGCGCCTGTCATCTGCAGCAATACGCACGCGCAAACATTCCCCACATGCGTGCTCGATCTTCTCTCAACTGCTGTTTTTACTCACGCGAACACTTTTATTTTAGTCCACTGAAGGCGGATAATCAAAATCTCTTGTCTCTGCTATTTACATTATATATATTTTCTTTTCTTTTTCTTTTCCTTCTCTTATTTCTCTTAGAATGATTGACATATATGAATATAACCTCAGTATTAAATCATTAACCAATATCTTGAAAACTTAGTTTTATTATTAAATGATTCTAAATGATTTACATTTATAAACAACCATATTATTGTGTAATTGCTCTAATATTTTCTGATGTCCGTATTCTATTTGCCTATGCTAGGGTCCCAGAGGTCATCACGACCCTTGGAATACGTGACGGTCCTTCAATTTTAGAAGTGTTAGGGTTGATATTGTCTGTGTCTTTCTCGGAAGGAGAATGAGTTATCAGAATGTTTTTGTACGTCTTCGGTTGATAGGTCTGTTTTTCCCGGCCAGCACCAACTTCAACCTTGGAGAGACTGTGTATTTGTGTGTGTGCGTTCATCTTTCTGTGCAGGTCTAGGAGAAAGGGTGCGAGACGTAGATTTCGATGGAGACTTACAGGCGCCTCGTGGTGATCGGGGAGGTCATTTCATGCCTAAATCCAGTCTAAACATCAGCAGTTCGATGGATGGAGATATGCTATTGATGTTATGTCTTTTTGAAGATTAATAATTTCTGCCTACTTTCTTAGCCAATCAGAATCATTTAAGTTTTTTTTAAGTAATGACGTAATGTGACCTTAGAAAATGGTATAATTGATGTAACAATGAAAATGTAAGCAGAGCGGCCTACGACCTCCTTGTGAGACTTGAAGCTGGCTTCTGCATGATGAAACTACAACCTATTCTTTACTAAATTTTTATTATTTGACTACACTCCTGACTCCTGGTCTTCATTCAACATATCTGGTCCTCGGGTCTTAACTGTAAATTCCCCTACAGTTAATGGTGGAGAGTGCGCGGGCAATTCATTCTTCGGTGACATCCCTGGTTAAACAACAAACAAGGTAGGAAGTTTTAATTTGTTAGGGCTGTCTAACTGGAAGAGACTGGAAAGGGGATCGGGAGAGCTCCACTCAGAAGTGAGTGGGGAGTACCGAAACTGCTTAAAACCAGGATGGAGGTACAATTATAATTATACCAGCTTTATGATATTTAGATCATTTGGTTTTGATGGTGTAATAGTCGCTGGGATCCGTATGGGACTGGTTAAATACCAGGGACGCCGTAACCGGAAGGCATCGCATTAATACACTTTAGAGGGATTTGGGGAAGTCTCTAAGGGAAAGTGTATAGAACACTGGATAGGAACACTGGTTAGACTCCAGGTTCCACAGGTCCGTGTCACTGTGAACCTGACTTGATCTCTTCCAGTTCTGACAGGGGCGCCCCGAAGTTAGGAATCAGGCAGTTAGGGACTAAACCATTAGTTAGTTATAAAATAAATAAATAAATATAGAACTAATTTGTTTACCAGGGATGCATCTGGAACGATTCCGACAAAAGTAAAAATTTGTGTGACCCGAATTGGCTTAGACCACGATATGTGACCTGGTGTTTTTGTGGTATACTTGTAGTTTCATCATGTGGAATGTCCAGGATATGTGTTAAAGCATTACCGCCTCAAACAGTTTTATGCTAATATTTCTCTTTGTGGGTTTCAATTGTGACCAATAAAAATGTCTGAAACAGAAGAGAGCATACGCTGTAAGCAGCTTTGTTCTGAAGCTCTCATTTCAAAGAAAAATGCAGAGTTGATTAAGAGAATGGTTAGTCAGGGTTTTGATTCTGATTGGAATATGATTCAACAACTTGACTGGTTGCAGACCAAGAAAGAACCTGAGAAATTCAAATTTTTGGCTGTTTGTGCTTATTCTTGGATTTGTAAAATGGGTGGTGTACCTTTAACGACCGAAAGAAAAATCCCTGATATTGTTGAAAAATGGTACAGCCTGATATGCAAATGTGATAAAATAACTGAAATCACGGGAATAGAAGTAGGGTCTGATCTGAGTGGTCTAATTGAAGGGTTTGACATGGTATGTGAAAAAGCAGATGGCGTAAAATGTGATGTCTTGCCTGATGTATCTGCCCCCTCCGCTCCCACTCTCTCTTCTCAGACTGTCCAAGCAGCTGCCAGTGTTTGCGCTGCCACACAGACTGAGAACAAGACTGAGGGTCCTTATACAGAGGTACGCAAATTGTTAGAAACTGCTGACGACGAAGGTCTTCCTCCTTATGTAGAACCAATAAAGGTGCCTATCATACAAGCAAAACCCATTACTACACCTGGGGTCAGAAATCTTGAACTGACTTCCATGGAAGATAGCGTGGTCATTCCAAGAACAATGACCTCGGCCGCCCCAATCAGACAAACTGACAATGTTGCGAGAAACATTGAAATGGGAGCAGGTCAGGAAGTGGGAGAGTGGACTAGACTCTCCGCTTCTGAGAAAAACAGTTTGCTTGTAGGATTGGAACCTTTTAAACTGTTCAGCCCAAATAGAATTACCTGGGATAAAATTGAAGCTATTGCTAGACAACAAAATTTAGGAATATCTGATGTGCGAGTTCTGGTGGAGGGTCTAGTCCCCTCCAACAAACTGCGAGATGTTCAGAGACTTCAAGTTTTTCATGTGGTCCCATATAATTGGAATGAGTATTGTATGGCTTACAGGGAGTACAAAAGCAGTGTGAAAGATCTTTTGGGTCGGGGATCCGTTCCATGGACAAGCGTAACGCAGGTCAAACAAAAGCCTGATGAAAGCCCCTTAGAATATGCTGAGCGTTTCCGGTCAGCATATGATAACTATTGTGCTGCTAACAGCTGTCGTGAAGATTATGATTCTGCAATTGTGATTGAGTCTGCCACAAGCGGACTGTCAAAAAAATACAGAGATCTGCTCATAAATAGTGCCGTAGATCTTAGAGATTGGGAAAGTCTGCTGCGCTGGTGTTCCGTAAGCTGGAGTCGTTTGCAAATTACAAACGATTCCACTGTCGCTCAAGTATCTGCTGTTGTAGGTGATGCCGAAACAAATCCACAACATACAGCGACATGTTTTAATTGTGGTCAGTTGGGTCATATTTCCCGTGATTGTACTGATGTAGTTGCTCAATGTAGAAACTGTGACAGGAAAGGGCACCGGGCGAATTTTTGTCGCATGGGCAAAAATCAAGGGAAGAAAAAACCCCAAAATTCTTCCAAGTCTTCCACCTTTTCAGACCAAGATGTTGAAAAATTGAGAAAACTAATAAGTGAGGAATAGGGGTCAGCGGCCTCCAGTTTTTGTGATAACACTGATTCTCGCCCTTTCGTTCACGCATTGTTAGGAGGCCGGCAATGCATAGCTTTGATCGATACTGGCGCAAATGTGTCAATCACAAATCTTGATCTTGAAACAACCACTGAATCTTTGTACATAGAGGGGTTAAATGACAAAAATGTATATTATAAATCTGTTCCTGTCCCTCTCATGATTGCTAATTCTGAAACTGTATATTGGACTGAATTTTGGGTGGGTAAAAACACTGTGGGTACTATCATTGGTGTTGACATTTTGAGAGAACTAGAAGCTGATGTTTTGCTCTCAAGAGATAAGCTCGTGCTTGGCTGCAATGAAACAATTCGCTTATCTCACTCTGGTCCCCACCATGAGAAGGGTTGTGCTGTAGCTGAATCTGCAAGTATGACAGAAACTCGTCCTGAGTGGAAATTTATTATTTCTAAATTTTCTGATGTCTGGGCAAAAGATAAATTTGATTGTGGTCTTGCGCAGGTTCAGCCCCTCAGCATACCCGGGCCCATGCATGAAGCCAAACGCCAATATCCGTTGAAAAATGATGCCCGGATGGGAGCTGAAAATGTTGTGACGGAGTTGCATAAACGGGGTGTTATCATTCCTTGCTCCTCCCCCACCAACTCCCCCATGTGGCCAGTCAGTAAGCCAGATGGGAGTTGGCGTTTAACCATTGACTATACAGCTTTGAATTCCGTCTCTGTTAAAATGCACCCCCTGGTGGCTAATCCTGCAACTATTTTGCATGACATTGGTTCTGAACATTGTTATTTCACTGCCTTGGATATCTCTAACGGTTTTTGGACTTGCCCTTTAGCACCAGAGGACCAAGCTAAATTTGCTTTCAGCTGCAGTGGTCGTCAGTGGACCTGGAGTCGTTTGCCACAAGGATTCTGCAACTCTCCGACACTGTTTCATCAGGTACTCGCATCATTTATAGATCCTGTTCAAAAGACTGTTCAATCTGAAGGATCAGTTGTCCTGCAGTATGTGGATGACATTTTAATTGCTAGCCCAACAAAGTACAAACATTTGACTGCTGTACAGGCTGTTTTGAATGCCCTCAAAAAGGGGGGATTCAAAATCAATTTGAAGAAAGCTCAGCTAGCACAGCCTGAAGTGACTTATTTGGGTCAGATCGTTGGGGTTCATGGCAGACGCATTACCCCAGACCGAATCAAAGCCATCATTGAACTTCCAAAGCCAAACACTGTCACTGGACTAAGGCAAGTCATGGGTTTACTCAATTATTGCCGCCAGTATGTTTCTGAATACACTGAACTGTCTAAACCGCTCACAGAGGCCTTAAAGGGAGGAAAACCAGGGCCTGAGCTGATCGACTGGACCGAGGAAATGGAAGATTCATTCGTGAGTATCAAAGAAACTCTTGCTTCTTCCCCAGCACTAAGACATGCTGATGCAAACAAGCCATTTCATCTGTGGACCTGGGTGGGAAACAAGGCCTATTCAGCTGCCCTGGGACAACGAGTTTCAGGAAGAAACTCCTACGGGATGGTAGGCTATTTCTCTGCTCCAATTCCTGTTTCTATGGCAGGACAACATCCTTGTTTGCGGATATGTGACTGTGCAGAGTGGGCGGTGAAAGCTACTGAGGACATTGTAGTTCACCAAAAGGTGGTATTACACACCAGACATCAAATTCTAAAATTATTAACAAACACTCGCTTGGGCTCGATTTCTAATCAAAGACGAGCAAAGTGGGAGGCCACTCTCTTGAGTAAAAATGTGGAAATTCAAATAGACTGTGAAACTGCTATCAATCCTGCCTCTCTGTTACCAGACGAAGGGACTGCACATAATTGTGTACAACTGCTCGAAGACGACAGCTACGGCCCACTTCAATCTGAACCCCTTTCGGAGGCAACAAATTTGTTTGTGGATGGATCCAGTTTCTATGAGGAAGGACAACGCTTCACCGGCTGGGCTGTGGTTAATGACCATGCAGGTAATCGAACTTATGGAAGCTTGTGATCTTCCCGCAGAAGGAGCTGTTATCAAAGTCACGGGACACGCCAAGGACAAATCTCCAGAGTCAAAAGGGAATCAAGCTGCGGACGCAGCTGCACGAAATGCTGCAAAACAGACTGAGAAATGTGTGAGTGTAATGGCTCTTTGTCCCCAGGAGAAGGAGAATGCCAGAGACATTTTTGAATTATATTCAGAAACTGATGCTGACGAGATAGAGCAATGGACAAAGTTAGGGGCACACAAAGGTCTAGATGGACAATGGAAATTTAATGACCGCTACGTTTGCCCTGCTTCTGCTCGTACTGAATTGATGTCTTTGTATCATGGGTTGGCACATGTGGGGCCTGAAAAATTACATGCAATGATTTCAAAAACATGGTGGTGGCCAAAGATGAGAACTGCTTGCGTTGATTTTTGCAAAAGGTGTTTAGTCTGTCTAAAGGTAAACTCGCCCTCGAAACTAAAAATCCCTTTAGGACATGCACCACGCCCCCAGGGACCATGGACACACCTCCAAATTGATTTTATAGGTCCCCTCCCTCCTAGTGGAGGATACACCTACATTCTAATGATTGTTGATCTGTTTTCCAGATGGGTGGAGGCGTTTCCGCTGAAAAACTGCACAGCAGATGCGACAGCAAAAATTTTGTTAAACGAAGTCTTTCCAAGATGGGGTTTGCCATTGCAAATTGATTCAGATCAGGGCACACACTTCACAGGCAAGGTCATGAAAAATGTCATGAAATTAATGGGGGTAAAACAACATTTTCACATTGCTTTCAGGCCTCAGTCTAGTGGTTCTGTCGAACGTACAAATCGTACTTTGAAAACGTCATTGAGAAAGAGATTGTTGGAGTGGGGGAAGGGATGGCACTCTGCCATCCCAACAATCTTATTAAGTATGAGAGCCAGCCCTAACAAAACCACACAGATCAGCCCTTTTGAGATAATGACTGGTCGCTACATGCGACTTCCTTGGGATGCTCCCTTGCAACATGAGGGACCGTCTGGGCCTTTGAAGGATTCTCTGCAAAATTATCTGAAAGCTTTGGATAAATGTTTACGTGATACACGAGTTAGTGTCAGTATCAAACAAGCAGAGAAAGATAACACTGAACAGAGAAATCCGCCTGTCCTGCCTGAAATAGGGGACAAGGTCATGTTGAGAAAGGAAATCGTTTCGCCTCTAGGTGCAAAATTTGAGGGACCCTACCAGGTGTTGTTAACGACTAATACTTCTGTTCTTCTTGACAAAGGGGTTTTGGGTACAGTGTGGAGACATTGGTCACAGGTGAAACCGCTTGAAAAGTGTTACCATCAAACGAATAGCTCCTAACAGCAATATTATTTCCAGAATCATGCATGATAAATGTAACCGTTGTGTATGCTAATTTAAATTCTGGAACTAGTGCTTTTATTTACAGATGTCTGGACCGGAGGACATACTGGAGCTAATGATTCTGCAAGAAGAAGTGCGGAAAGAGAAAAGGCTAAAAATGAGACGGGCATTTTTACGATTAGTCATTCCGATCTCTTTCGTAATCCTGATATTGACGGCATTATCTTTCTTGATGTGGATTCAAATTTCTCTCTGGACAGGTCGATTTCATGCCTTTTCGACCAATTGGGAATGTGAGATAACTGATAACCGTCCATCATGGGTTAAATACCCATGCCTAAATTCAACTGAGGGACTAAATTTGATTCCAAGTATGTATCGTAAGGTTAATGATAGATGTTATCGTTTGGACGGAAATGAGACAGTGACCTTTTGGCTTGGTCACTCCCCAAATTATCCAGAGAACACCCTCATTATGCAAACAGGCCAATGGTTAAACGACAGTGGAGTGAACGTGTTTCAGAGCAACTTCAGCTCATTAAGCTGGATTCCAATTGCCATGACCAGCAAGAACCAAAGTGTTTGTGTATCCCAGATAGATGAAGTCCATAGATACGTGCTGTACCAGAAGTTTGTTGACAATAGTTCAGAGCGAAAGAAACGACAGACTGTGAATTCTGGGGATGCCCACATAATATTGGGTGGTAAACCATTTAAATTGCCATTATACCCAAGCGCACCAGACCCCCGACATATTATGTCTTACTTTCTACCACAGGCTGGAGATCAAGTAGAGTTCAACAAGGTTGTTAATGCAGTTTCCTTAAGTTGCCTGAACTCAAATGTGGTGTTTAGAGGGGATCCTAACTCTGAATGGTATGAAGAGGTGTTAAAGGATAAACTTTTGATGCGATGGGGAGTTTTGAAGCCAACTAAAGTTCATGTGGTTCGATGGGATGCAGACAGGTCTTATGGTGCAGTCTGTGACGAGTTAGGACGAATGGACAAGACTGATAAGGACAACTTCGATCTAAATGGTAGTAATAATGATTTGCCTCTTGTGAATGCTCTTTCTCTTTCATGGCCTAGATACACCAGGTTAGATGATCCGTGGAAAGAGACAATACACGTGGAACGCTGTCTGGGTAAAGAGATCCAAAGGTGGTTCTTTAAAAACTTCCCTCCTGAACAAACTACAAAATGTAAGAATGTCGCAGCCACTATCGCAGGGGTCAAGGATATGCCCATTCCATGGGAACTTTGCAATTCGTCTTTTGTTAAACCCGATTATACCTGGGCTAGTCTTATGGATGTTTTGTATCAATATAATTTTGCTTTAATTATGGCAAACAAAACCATCTTTGAAATGGAACAGTTGCATGACCATCTTGAAAGTAAATGTAATAGCGCCACATCCCCAGCCTACAATGTTACTGCTTGGATGCATATTAACATGTTTCACTTGTTTTTGGAAATAGCAGTCAGTAGAGTGGAAATCTCTCGCGTACCAGTGACGATTGATGATTTGGCTTGGAGGTATTTTCGACCGTTTCAGGTGTTTATGTGGCCTCAGAGGTCAGATGTAGCGTTAGGAGATGAATGGTTTGATAAGGAAAATCAATTTCGTCAGTTTTTACGACCGATTCCACCAGTACAGGGGATTAGAGATCTTTCTTCCAAACCAAATTCCAGCAATTGTGCCAACCATAAGCTGGTACATCCTTTGGGACCTTCATGGTACCCGGCCAAAACGTGCAAACATGGCACTTGTGCTGAATTAGGGTTGTGTTTTGCCAAAATGAAGCGTAAAACTGAGTATTACCCAAAATTGAAGTCTGACCAAGTTCGCGTGAATTACATTGAGAAGTTCCTAAAACAAATGAAAGCAACTGAAACGTTCGCAGGCTATGAGTATCTAAATTCAGTGTGGCTTAGATCAGATGGGATTCCATTTTTCACAGAACCTGACGGGCCTACTAGCATGTCTGTAGCTTTTATGGTTGCGTTCAGCGTAGGGTCCATGTTCACTGATGTTACAGAAACCGTTGGAGAGTTTGTGGAGGAAGCCTGGGGAGAGTTTGTTGCGGCTTCAGAGGACTTGGCCATGGGCATAGTTAAATATCTGCTTTATGCCTTTGGTGCATGTATTGGATTGGGGATGCTATGTCTGTGTGTATGGATGTGTATCCGTTTTTGTTTTTCGTATGTCTTTAAATCTGCCTGCAGGGCTATTAATCCTGTGGAGGAGGAGATGAGGCTGGTACAACTGACCAACCGCTTGAACAACCAACTGACAAGAGAGAAGCTTAACGCCCTGTTGTGAGTGGAAGGTTGGAGAGCCCTGCCATGGGGACCGGAATTTTTAGTATCCGGCTTGTCCATGATGGGTGAAGAGACAATTGTGACCCGTCAGGGAAGCATGCGTCACCACTCCGGCCTTCCGTAGCGATCTCACTGGAGAGACCAGACGTGGTGGTATTGGACCCCACATTGGTCTAAAAGAGGGGACTGAAGGCGGATAATCAAAATCTCTTGTCTCTGCTATTTACATTATATATATTTTCTTTTCTTTTTCTTTTCCTTCTCTTATTTCTCTTAGAATGATTGACATATATGAATATAACCTCAGTATTAAATCATTAACCAATATCTTGAAAACTTAGTTTTATTATTAAATGATTCTAAATGATTTACATTTATAAACAACCATATTATTGTGTAATTGCTCTAATATTTTCTGATGTCCGTATTCTATTTGCCTATGCTAGGGTCCCAGAGGTCATCACGACCCTTGGAATACGTGACGGTCCTTCAATTTTAGAAGTGTTAGGGTTGATATTGTCTGTGTCTTTCTCGGAAGGAGAATGAGTTATCAGAATGTTTTTGTACGTCTTCGGTTGATAGGTCTGTTTTTCCCGGCCAGCACCAACTTCAACCTTGGAGAGACTGTGTATTTGTGTGTGTGCGTTCATCTTTCTGTGCAGGTCTAGGAGAAAGGGTGCGAGACGTAGATTTCGATGGAGACTTACAGGCGCCTCGTGGTGATCGGGGAGGTCATTTCATGCCTAAATCCAGTCTAAACATCAGCAGTTCGATGGATGGAGATATGCTATTGATGTTATGTCTTTTTGAAGATTAATAATTTCTGCCTACTTTCTTAGCCAATCAGAATCATTTAAGTTTTTTTTAAGTAATGACGTAATGTGACCTTAGAAAATGGTATAATTGATGTAACAATGAAAATGTAAGCAGAGCGGCCTACGACCTCCTTGTGAGACTTGAAGCTGGCTTCTGCATGATGAAACTACAACCTATTCTTTACTAAATTTTTATTATTTGACTACACTCCTGACTCCTGGTCTTCATTCAACATATCTGGTCCTCGGGTCTTAACTGTAAATTCCCCTACACCACGAACGCGTGAAGCGAACGAGTGAAACGTGGGCTGCCCCGAGTGCTCCACTAGCATCGGCGTCTGTAAGCTGCTTGTATCTCAAATATTTACTCGTATCTCAAAGCAAAAATTGCTCGAAGGCTTGCTCATATCTCTGAATACTCATCCGTCAGGACGCTCGCATCTCAAGCTATTACTGTAAACAAACAAACTTTATATCCTTACTTTTCCGGTGCACTGCCAGCATTTTAGGTCTGTCACTGGGATGCAGGTGTAACAGAAGAGGTGTCCCAATCAGGTCCTGAGGCAGATATCCTAAAAGAGGCACCGCTCTGCAATTCAAGCAGGCATTAGATATGCTTTTTTGCTTTTCTTCTACCCTGAATTTCAATCCTATATACAATACCAACATAGCAAAGAAAAAAGACCAAATCCATTCCATAATACAATCCTAGTTAATATAGACTCACACCTTTCATCAACATCCTGAAACACACAGTTTGGTGTGTGTGTTGTGGTGAAGATTCTCTTATCAGGGGGAATTCTTGGTGCTGCGTATTATAAAAACACATGAAAAGACAACTTATTTTAATATCATAACATTTGATTCATGCTCACCAATTAGATTTTTGTCAATCCACCAAAAGAAGAGCTTTGAACCAAACCCACATGAAAGGAAAGGAGAGCATTATGTGTGATTACCTTCATATCCAGAGTGAACTCTCTCCGCCAGTATGAGGCAGCAGAAATGTTCCTCGGAGAGCTCAGGGTCTTGGACCTTCATCAAATATGGAGTCATCCTGAAGGGATAGTACCGCAGATCTCCTTCCTTCTCTTTTCCACCACTACACACAAACACACATACACACACATTCTTAATGCAGCTTAATAGCCCACTTAAGGCCAGACTGCGGCAACACAAACACTCTTTTGGCGATAAAAAGCTGCTGTCAGGACTTACTAAAGACACACAGTGAAAGATTTGTGATGAAAAGGCATGGACAAGGTTATTTTTTGTAGCTGACCTTATGCATATGCATTTTTAGGAGTTTCCCTTCCAGACGCAACACTAAAGTATTTAAGTGATATTTACAGGTTTGCGATTTTGCGTAGTATTTGTACCACCTATTTAAGCACTTGAGGTGCTGAGATCGTTGCTGTAGGAGGAGGAACCGCAGAGAACAGAGGAGTTTCACCACTGCCAGAAGAAAGATGCTATCCGAACATCCCATTTGCTACGCCACGCTATTTTAATTTGATGCTCCTGTATTGTTAGTAGATTACCCACACCTGATTATCATCGGCTCTGCTTGGTTTATCTTATCTTATCTTGTTTGCAACGCTACGTTCTTTTGTGCAGCTTTTGGTAGCTTACAGGTGCTTCTCAAACGGAGGGCTGCATCCTAGTGAGTCTGTGTCCTTCCTAGTTCAGTCCTTCTGAGCCTTTTAGGCTGATGAATCCTCATAAGCATTGAACGCTAGAATGAGTGCATCTAGTAATCCCAATGGATAGATCACACAGGCAGAGGATTGTGGGATGATTGAAGGACGCATGTAATGCATCACTCAAAATTAGCTGAAAGAGGAAAGTGAAATGAAGGCTGTCTTCTATGGGATTTTGGATTCAAGCTAATTTGCCCTGTTTAGTAAATCTGGCCTTTCGATAGAAAAAGATCATGTGATTGACATGTGAAGAGCACAACATCGGTTTAGGAGCTTCTGTTCACTTGCCTTGAATATATTTGAAAGAAATGAAGGGCCAAATTTGACAAATGTCATGATAATCAGTAACTCTATCTTCTTCTAAAGAACTTTTTCTAGTGCTAATAAAAACAAGTGCAACTCAACTCTTAAGTTGAATATCATATTCAGATTTTATGTCTAGCTCAAACAAACCACAGTGTGGTGTGAAATATATGCATCAAAAGATTATGAATGTCATTTGTTGTTTCAAACCTATCACACTATATCTATGCATGTAATAAATTGTAAGTAAGGACAGTGTGAAACTTTACTTTTGCACTTACAATACTTAACAGAAATTTCTCTGACCTGATGCGGCAGAAAAAGGATTTCTCCTGCATGAACTCAGTGGACGACGACTCTGAAAAACAGTGAAAACGAAAGAGATGAATGTGAAAGAAACTGACAAAGACAAGTCGAGGAAATCAATGAGGAAAGAGACAGATTTTGGTGCCAGTGTTTTGTTATTTGATTTATTATTTTACAGTCTTTCTTCTACACTCAAACATTTATTTTACCTCAAACTAAATGTTGATTCTTCTAAATCAGAGCTGGTTGGTTTGGCTCAAGGCTTTGATTTCTCTACTGAAGATTTAGGGAGAAAATGAGTGGGAAATATATCTGGAACCAAGATCACTGAAAAAGTTTGTGGTCACTTGTCTATTGGGCAGGAAAAGAGGAACCTTGATCTTGTGTTTAGAGAACTATTTGTAGAACAAAACAAGATATCATTTTTTAACATTACATAAGGGAAGCACAAGTTCAATAATAAGAATTTTAGAATTGTTGGATTTAAGTTTAGACTTTATTCAAAACAGACTTTACAGATTGCTGGACTCTGTTGTCAATAGTTATATTCTTTATTTCCATTAAGAAGCACATTTATTTTTGGTCAAAATCTAGTATTGACAATGCAAGAGTCAAGCATGAATAAACATATAGCTGCCAAACATATAACATGCTAGAAACATAATCATCACTGGAATATTGATCATAGACTCTTAAGCATTTGCAGATTCAAATACAAACAGAGACTTTGTTTTTGGTCGGCCAGTGTATATTACAATATTTGAATACAACTTCACAGAATGTTTTCACTGGCCAAGTATACTTTTATATTATTTATGTATATGTTGTATGACTGTAAGCGAACACACACAGCCGAAACGTGTTGCACACAGAAAGCTGCACGGCAGTGTCAAACTGAGTTATCTTTTGCATCTTATTCCGTTTGAACAGACAAAAACTGTCAGGGTTCTGTCACTTCGGCCTTGTTTCTAGTGTTTTGGTGACAGAGCTCTGACACTGCTCTACTGTTGAGTCTTCGTGGGAGCGCGTGGCTTTGAGTGTCTCAAGTTGCGCAGTCTCTTGTCAGTGAAGTGTCTTGTGTGCAGGGCATGATGTCCGATCCCGAAACTTTGGTCTTGTCAGCTTTGGTTTTTGTGTCGGGATTCAGACATTCATGATCCTTGTGTTTGTCCTTATCATGAGCGCACAGGAGGAGTGTTTGCTCATTCTCGTGCGCTCTACGTCATGTGAGTGCGCAGTTTCGGGCTTTGCTCGAGCTTGTGTAGTGTTTAGCACGCAGTTCGTGTTTTCATCGGCCGCGTGCTTTCATGTTGTGTTTTGTATGGCGCGCGGTTTGCGCATTCGCATCGGCTGTGTGTTCATGTCTTGTCATTGTGTAACCCCGCCTATCTTGTTCCCTTGTTACATTTGATTTGCCCAGCTGTTTCCCCTCATTACCCTCCTCATGAGTTCCTTATTTAATCCCTTCATATTTGCTGTCTTGTGTCGTGTCCTTGTCTTTCCAGTGTCGTTTGTTGGATGTTTCATGTCTTGTCAAGTCTAGATTTCATTTATACAGTGTAGAATTCGCAGAAGTGTTACTTTACATTTGATTACTCAATTTCTGTATTATTACTACTGTTAGAGAAAAAGGCCACTTAAAAAGGCACAGCTCAAGTTCAAATAAATTAAAAGATGTTATATTATTTAAAGCCCATTAAAATGCCAAAAATAATGGCTTTCAATTTATATTGTAATGTTGAATTTCTATAATTACTAATTTCCAAAAACATTTTAATAGAGATATTAGTCGCAGCATTTGCACGGGACGTAATTTTGTCAGGGTTGATATGATCCCCACCACTTTATGAAACATGTCGCGGCGCAGATGTGCCTAATACAAATGAAACACCTCCAGATGACTAGCAGAGGACACTATATGGACACTATTCGCTGATTGGGAGATACAATTATGCATTACAATATAAAAATACATGAAAAATGTAATGTTCAGTGCTAATAATTACAGAAAATGTGTAATTAATTTGTTCATTGTAATGGATTGACAGTGTAGATGAATCAGTAGACTGACCGGTTCCGGTGCACATGCTCCAAGATGGCAGTCTGTATGGAGTTGTGAAACTGTAGAAAACACTGACGTCCCGCGGCGCCAGAAACTCCACGAACTTCCTGTCTTTGAACTCATCCTTTCTGCAGTTCAAGATTCCTGCAGCCTGTTCCGAAATGTACACAATCTTCCCCGTGATCAGGGACACGGCAACTGCAAAAATATCCTTCACGCACAAAAACAGTTTCAGACATTGTGTTTATGTTCTTCTGCCACAAATTCCAGCTGTTAAATTCAACTAAATCACCAATATGTAAAACGTCTGTTTTATCTTTTTTTCAGAGTAACACTGCATATGCATCCATCACATGTAGTCTAGGACTATGTAACGATGTTTATTACCCCGGTTTCACAGAAGAGGCTTAAATTAATCCCAGACTAAAATGCATATTTGACTGGTTTGAACTGGAAGCAACTTGCACTAATATATCGGTGTCATAGTTTTGTCTCAAGATGCACACCAGTGATGTTTTTTTGCTAAGACACGTTTATAAAAACTACTTAGATGTCCTAATTAAACCAAAGCCTAATCCTGGCTTAATCTAAGCCCTGTTTGTGAAACGAGGCTATTGTGTTTCAGCTGATTTTGACAAATGGCACATTTAACTGCACTCAAAGAAATGTTTGCAGAGTTTCTGAGCACATAAGTAAGAAACAGTTTAATAAGTTAAAGGTGTGTATGTGAGTGTGAGAGTGTGTGTGTGTGTGTGCGAGTGTGTGAGTATGAGTGTGTGTGTGCACGAGTGTGTAAGTGTGTGTGAGTGAGTGTGAAAGTGTGTGTGTGTGCGAGTGAGTGAGAGTATGAGTGTGTTTGTGTGTGTGCGTGAGTGAGAGTATGAGTGTGTGTGTGTGTGTGTGTGTGTGTGTGTGTGTGTGTGTGCGCAACTCACAGCATTTTTGAGAGTATACTCTGAGGTAATACTGTTGATTTCTTCAGTGGTGTACGAGGACACGTCCAGACCCGAGGGCTGGCTGTCATTGATCATCAGCATCTGATAGTACTCTTCATTGGCTGCAAAAACAATGAAAAACACGTCAAGCTTTCACATATGCATTCACAAACACACACAAACTGCATAATGCATTCGTTTGTGGTAGTCTGACCTTTGACCTGTTTGATGCAGCGCAGGGCGTATCTGAGAGTGTGAAGTGTGCTCGCCCGGCCCTTACTGCGCTTGTCGGGAGGGAGGTGATACTTCAGCTCTTTTAGAGACTTAAAAAGCTCTTTCTGGGTCTTGACCTTTGCTGGCTGTTCACTACTGCAGATGCAAAAGAGCCGCTATTAACCTCACTGTACATACATGACACGGTCTCTGCATGCGTTACAAAGCGAAACAGGAATTAAGACTCCCTCACAGTCCAAAAAGAGGAACTGATGGACTTTACTGATCATATCTCTTGTTACCTGCAGCCGCTGGTGGACGGGTTGTCTTGCTCTGAACTGGCCAGGCTAAAAGCAATGTTGCTACTGGGAGGCGAGTTTGAGCTATAGAAGAAAAATAAGAGGCGAAGAGAACAAAGATGAGCGAGATGCACACAAAACCACAAGAGGTCAGGGCATTGTTAGCAAGAACTTACATAATGCTTTATTCTATGTTAAATTGCTTGTTTTGTAAAGCTGTCAAACTATAATAAGATATATAATAATATGTGATAAGACTGAGAGAACAGACACACAACCTCTGGTTTACCGGAGGACAACAAAACAATATAAAGTATACTAGTGTAAACAGTATTTAACAAAAAGTGCTTTTATAAAGTAGAACATAAAGTGTCAATACCAGTGATTAATATTTGACGTTTATTACCACGGAAGAAACACTTATTTAGCATAAAAACTAAGGTTTAAAATAAGCTTTGAAATGTAAAAGAGTTATTTGACCCTGCAGAACTAGATGTGATATTTAATATAATGTTCAGTGATGACATGGTTTATGCTTTCAAATTCAGCTGAACTGAATTCAGTTTTGTTAAATTCCTGTCAATGTTTTAGTTAGTCTGAAATTATACCCATTTTTTTTGTGTGGCTAAGTCAGAACAATCGACCTACATAACAGCCTGATTTAATCTGGGTTTTGTCCAGCGTGTGTTCACATAAATCAGACAATAAGTGATGTGTACTTGAACAGAGAGGTAAAGAATACAATTGAGAAAAAAGATTTGGATATTTTTAACAGTTAAAAGTGTAGAGTAAGCAGTTTCTGTTGAAATTATAAATAAACACCTAAACAAACAATTTTGTGAATATTTGCTAGATGTCTGTTTTGTGTGTGTGTGTGTGTGTGTGTGTGTGTGTGTGTGTGTGTATGTGTGTGTGTGTGTGTGTGTGAGTGAGAGAGTAAGAGTGAGTGATAGTGAGTGTGTGTGAGAAAGTGAGTGAGAGTGAGTGAGAGAGTGAGTGAGTGAGTGAGTGAGTGAGAGAGAGTGATTGTGAGAGAGTGAATTAGTGAGTGAGAGAGTGAGAGTGTGAATGAGTGAGTGAGTGAGAGAGAGTGAATGAGAGAGTGAGTGAATGAGTGAGTAAGAGAGTGTGAGTGAGAGTGAATTAGAGAGTGAGAGAGTGTGAGAGAGAGTGAATGAATGAGTGAGAGAGTTAGAGTGAGGGAGAGTGAGTGAGTAAGAGAGAGTGAGTGTGTGAGAGTGAATGAGAGTGAGTGAGTGAATGAGTAAGAGAGAGTGAGTGAGAGAGAGAGTGAGTGAATGAGAGAATGAGTGAGAGAGTGAGAGAGAGAGAGTGAATGAGAGAGTGAGAGTGTGAGAGAGAGTGAATGAGAGAGTGAGAGTGTGAGAGAGAGTGAATGAGGGATAGTATGTTTGTGAGAGAGTGAGTGAATGAGAGAGAGAGTGAGTGTGAGTGAGTGAGAGAGAGAGAGAGAGAGAGTGAATGAGAGAGTGAGAGTGTGAGAGAGAGTGAATGAGAGAGTGAGAGTGTGAGAGAGAGTGAATGAGGGATAGTATGTTTGTGAGAGAGTGAGTGAATGAGAGAGAGAGTGAGTGAGAGAGAGAGTGAGTGAATGAGAGAATGAGTGAGAGAGTGAATGAGAGAGTGAGAGTGTGAGAGAGAGTGAATGAGAGAGTGAGAGTGTGAGAGAGAGTGAATGAGGGATAGTATGTTTGTGAGAGAGTGAGTGAATGAGAGAGAGAGTGAGTGTGAGTGAGTGAGAGAGAGAGAGAGTGAGTGTGAGTGAGTGAGAGAGAGAGAGAGTGAGTGTGTGTGAGTGAGAGAGAGAGTGAGTGTGTGTGAGTGAGAGAGAGAGAGAGTGAGTGTGTGTGAGTGAGAGAGAGAGAGAGTGAGTGTGAGTGAGTGAGTGAGAGAGAGAGAGAGTGAGTGTGTGTGTGTTGATTTTTATGATCAAATATCAAGCATTTCGTTAGCCTCATAGCATAATTGCCTAAGTCATATTTCAATGTTTTTTGGAAAACACGAAAAAACTCAAAACTAAAACTAAAACAAAGCATAATTCAAAGAGATGACTAACTGATAGTGTTTTTGGATCCTAATAAGTGTTGTGATTGGCTAAGGACATTGGCAGAAAGGCAGGATGATGCAGCAGTGGAAGCACAGTAAAAATAGGCAGATATCACAATTTGGCCAAAAAATGACTTAGGCAATTATGCTATGAGGCTAACGATATTTCACAAGAATCGCTCACTGCACTAAGCCAAAAAACTGAACAAACCTCTTGTTACTCCCTGATGATGAATCTTTCCCGTTTCCACTGGAACTCCCCACAGACTCATTCCCGTGGGATTCATGACTGTGAGACTCTGTGCCGCTGCCCCCCATCTCCATGTCCTCCTGCATGTGTGTTTGGGGTCCGCTGTCGCTGCTCTCAGAGGCCATGGAGCCGCTCCGGCCCCCCGGCCCCCCCTCAGACGCCCCCCTGAACATGAGCGGCTTCAGCTCGCTCTCACCTGACATGCACCCGCTTCAGGTCAAAGGTCAAAGCTCCCCTGATCCCATTATATTGTTGTAGCTCTGAAGAAGAGTAAGATAATAAATCATCAATTATATTAATTGATTTTGTAAGTTATTCATTCATGTCATCAATCTGTCCATCTGCATGTGATCAATAACATGATTTATTCTGTCTCAATCAATTCATTTACCGAACATTACAGTGATCCCTCATTTATTGCGGTTAATGTGGATCGGAACCCCCCCACGATAGGTGAAAATCCGCCAAGTAGGATCAGCCAATCAGCGCACAGGATACATCCACTCGTGCTCTCATTGGTCGATCTCGCGCCAGGAACCAATCACGTGTCTCGTCTGAGTGCCGTGGGCGTGTACAAAGCCTCTGAGAGAGTTTCTCTCTTTGTCTGGCATCCTGGGAAACCGTTTCTCTCGCATCACGATGAAGCAACGCTGCTTTCTGCAATATTTTTGAATTTTTATTTTTCTATGAATATTTTTGAAAAATCTGCGATGAACTGAGGTCACGAAACTTGAACTGGGAAATGGCGAGGGATTACTGTATAATTGTACAATGAAACTGTACATGAAAATGCAATGTCTTGAACACACACTTCTATAATGAGCACGGTCCCACTGAAATGAGTTAACAAGAGTGTGATCAGACCCTCGTGACTGTATTCATTACTGAAGAGCTGGACCAAACACTCTCTCATTAACACACACACACAAAAAACAATCACTAACACACACTCACAAATACACTTATGCTCACTAACACACACATACAAAAAACACTCACGCTCACAAACACACACAGACACTCAAAAATACACTCACACTCACTAACGCAGACAAACAAACACACACTCACTAACACACACACACAAATACGCTCACTAACACACACTCATACACTCACACTCACTAACATACACACACACACATACACACAAATACACTCGTGCTCACTAACACACACACACACACAAATACACTCGAGCTTACTAACACACACTCACAAACAAACTCGTGCTCACTAACACACACTCACAAACACACACACATACACTCATGCTCACTAACACACACTCACAAACACACACAAATACGCTCATGCTCACTAACACACACTCACAAATACACTCTTGCTCACTAACACATACTCACAAACACACA
>JAWRVZ010000167.1:667500-742500 GCA_037043235.1 Rhodeus uyekii
TATGTAATTTTAATTTTCTTTTCGTTAACATGTATGCCCCTAATAGTGGAGCAGAAAGAGTTCTTCTGTTTGAGAAGTTGGGTCGTGTTTTAAAAGCTCTTAATCCAGGAGATGTGATCATAATGGCCGGAGACTGGAACTGTACTTTGAATTTTAATATGGATAGAAATGCTGAGGAACCTCACCATAAATCAACACTTGCTCTGTCTAATGTGGTTAAAAGTCTAAATCTTGATGACATTTGGAGAAGTAATAATCCATTACTCAAACAATACACTTGGGTAAAGATCACAGATGGCAGAGTTCATGCGGCGAGACTGGATAGATTTTATATTCAGTGTGATTCAAGAAATAGAGCGGGTGAGGTTAGTATTGTTCCCAATATAATCTCCGATCATAAGATGATATCAATGGACTTTATTTTAAAGGAAAGAAAAATGAGTTTGTGTTGGTATTTTAATAACAAGCTTTTACAAGACCATGTTTTTTGTGAGAATTTTAAATTATTTTGGGAAACATGGCAAAACCAAAAAGTAAATTATAGTAAGATTAAACAATGGTGGGACATTGGAAAAGTGCAAATTAGAGTATTTTGTCAACAATATTCATCGTACTCTAAAAGAGTATTAAGGACCAGGATTGAAGATCTGGAGAACGAAATCTCTGAGATAGAGGAGAAAATGATGGAGAGGAGTGAACTTGATCTGGAAACTTGTCTCTCAGAGAAAAAGAATCAGCTAAACTCTTTACTGCACGGTAAAGCGAAAGCTGCCCTTGTTAGGGCACGTTTTATTCAAAACAAAGACATTGATGGACCCACAAAATTCTTTTTTAATTTAGAACGAAAGTCCAATCATGGAAACTTGATGGTGGGTTTGAGAAATGATGAAGGTGTTGTTACTTATGACTCCAATGAAATGAGAAAAATTGCTGTTGATTTTTATTCTGATTTGTATAATGCCGATGTCACAGATTCTAAATGTAAAGATGAACTATTTTCATGTTTAAAGAAACTGACTGTGGAGCAAAAGGAGATCATTGATTTACCAATAACATTTGAAGAAGTAACAAAAGCTGTGAAAGGCCTTTCGTCAGAGAAAGCTCCCGGACTAGATGGTCTTCCGTCTGAGTTTTATAAGTGTTTCTGGCATGTGATTGGAGAGGATTATTTTGAGATGCTTTTAAGTTCGATTGAGACCGGGTCTTTACCCCGGAGCTGCAATAGAGCAGTTTTATCCCTGTTGCCTAAAAAAGGCGATTTGTATTGTTTGAAGAACTGGCGACCCGTTGCTTTGATGTGCACAGATTATAAAATATTCTCAAAATGTATTGCTTGCAAACTAAATGATTATATGAGTGTTCTGATCATGAAAGAGCAATCCTACTGTGTAAAGGGGCGATGTATTAAGGACAATTTATTTTTGATAAGAGATATAATTGATTATGCAATGTTTGATGAAAGTGATTTAGGGTTGATATCTCTTGATCAAGAGAAAGCGTTCGACCGCGTTGACCATGATTATTTGTTTGATTTACTTAAGGTTTTTGGTTTTGGAGATGGTTTTATTTCATGGGTTAATTTATTGTATAATGATGCTGAATGTATGGTCAAAGTTGCTGGTGCTTTGAGTGTTCCCATTAAAGTAAAGAGGGGCATTAGACAAGGATGCCCCCTTTCTGGGCAACTCTACAGTCTTGTAATCGAACCTCTGCTGTGCAAATTAAGAGAACAGCTGACCGGTTTACATATTGAGGGGTCAAATAATTTAAATGATGTGAAACTATCTGCTTATGCTGATGATGTAACTGTAATAATTAGGAACGATGACGATGTAAAAGTGGTTTTAGAACACATTAAATGTTATGGAGGAGCATCATCAGCAAAAATAAATTGGTCAAAAAGTGAGGCATTATGGTGCGGGTCAGAGAGGTCAAAGGTCCCACAGCTGCCTAATAATGTTCAATGGAAAAAAGATGGTTTTAAGTTTTTAGGAGTGTTTTTAGGTTCAGAGACATTCAAGAAGAAGAACTGGGAAGGACTTCTGGAAAAAGTCTGTTTAAGACTATCGAACTGGAAATGGATCATTCCACAACTGTCCTACAGAGGAAGGGTTTTAATAGCCAATAATCTGGTTGCCTCGGCTCTGTGGCATAAGATGGCTGTATTGGATCCCCCTGCTGCCCTCATTAAGGACATTCAGAGACGCCTTGTTGAGTTTTTTTGGACAGGTCAGCATTGGCTGAAGCCTGCTGTGCTCTACCTGCCTCTTCATGAAGGGGGGCAAGGCCTGATCCACATAGGATGCCGGGTTGCTGCTTTCAGACTTCAAGCTGCCCAGAGACTCTTGTACGGAGATGATGTGAGTTGGGCTGATGTGGCTTGTGGTCTCTTGAGGAGAGGAGGACGGCTGGGACTGGACCGACACTTGTTCTTAATGAACTTAAAAGATGTGGAATTGGTTGAACTAACTCCTTTTTACAAATCAGTTCTGAAATCATGGAGAGTGTTGAGAACTGTTCGTGAACAAGGAACTATAACTGGACCGTGGATTACAGAGGAGCCTCTTCTGCTTAATCCTTTATTCCCAATGACCGTCTTGAACTCCAGCTCAATGCAGACGGCTATGGTGAAAGCCAAGCTTACAAAAATCTCTCATCTCTGGAATAAGAGTGACTGGTTGTCCTCAAAAGATCTTGCAGCCAAACTTGGCATTAAATCACTCCGCACTGCAGAACGATTAAGGACTGAGTTTTTATCTGTTTTACCATCAAGATTCACAGAGTTGATGGAAGAGAAAACAAAACAAGGTTGTGTTAATGAGATGGTTGAGTTTCCCAGGTTAGAGGTCAGGGCAGCTGTGGAGACGTGGCCAGAGGAGGAGGGAAAGTTGTTGACTTTTAAAACTCCAGAACTTAATCTGTTCATTGATGCTGGAAAGAAAGCATTGTACTACACTTGTATAAAAGTAATACATTTTGAATCATTAAAATGTATTTTAGACTCTAAATGGCAAGAGGTAGAGGGATTTGACATATCCCCTAAAGGTAGCTGGAGGACATTATATAAACGTCCTGTTGACAAGAGAACTGGTGACCTCCAATGGCGGATCATACACGGTATAATAACCACTAATAGACATCGGTCACATATTGATCCTACGGTAACAGATGAATGTCCCTTTTGTTCAGAGTCTGAAGATGTGTATCATTTATTTTTGCAATGTGACAGATTGAAGCCAATGTTTTTATTGTTGGAGGAATGGAGCACAAATATGAATTTAACATTTTCTTTAAATGTTTTTATTTATGGTCCGAAATATAAGTCCCAAAACAGAGAAATAGATGTGTTAATCAATTTTTTATATGGTCAAGCGAAGCTAGCGGTGTGGTTAACAAGAAAAGCAAAGATGAATGGAGGTGTTTCTACTGATGTTGTGATGACTTTAAGAGGTTTGATTTCTGCACGCATTACTGTAGAGTTTGCATATTATAAAATGGTGGGAGACCTTGATACTTTTAAATTTATTTGGTGTTTTAATGATGTCGTATGTTATTTGGAGGATGGTTTTTTACAAATTAATGTGTGAGAATTTTAAATTGGTATTTATGTATTTTTATATATATTTATAAAAATAATCCTGTTTAACCTGTAAATTAATGATTGTTCAAATAAAGAAAGACTAAAAAAGTCTCTCTTTCACTCTCTCTCTCTCTCTCTTGACCTGCAATGGTACACTGACACAGTTATGTAAAGTCGTGCTGCCACCGACACAGATACATTAGACAGATGTTCTCAAATGACACACATGCAATAATACTGTATAATACTGTATATATGGTGTATTATAATCACTACACCTCAAAAATAAAGGAACTCTACACAAATCTGAGGTTTAAGAATAGCCGCGCATGCGCAGTGCGCGAACGGTTATGCAATGTTTTTTTTTAAGAGTTTTATTTTAAACGGCACTGTTGTAAAAGGAAGTCGTGTAAAGTCACAAACCTGATGTGTTCCCGCTTTATCCCCGCTGTATCCCCGTTATATCCCAGGTGTCGGGTGCCGTTGTTCTCCCGGTTACAGTGAGACGCAGGAGAAACTCCGAATCTCTGAGCGGCTCACGCGCTGACCTCGATTCTGGCCCCGCCCTCTCCTGCTTCCTATTGGCTGCTGCACAAGGGTTCCCATGGAAAACACCACTTAGTGACGTCAGTCCACGCTCATTGGTCAATGGTTCTCCTAAGTGACTTTATGTAAATCATCCCTTCGCCGCACGTGGAATCCCATGCTGATGTGAACATGAGAGATCAAGCCTTCTGACGTGAGAGGAGACATGACTATGACGCTCTCACACACACACACGATTCTGAGTGTCACATATAATACAGCGAAATATACCAGTTCGGACCATAGACTGTTGGTTGGGACTGACACATTTGTTGAAACAATCTGTATTGTAAAAAGCGCTATATAAATAAAGGTGGCTTGACTTGACTTGTTGTATAACTAACACATTCACACACAAACACTCACTCACACACACACTCTCACACTCAAACATACACACACTAATTTCTCTCATCATGAGGACTGGAGCTGTCAGTCAAAATAAAGTAACTTGTGTTACTTGTTTGAAAAGTATCTCAGATATTTTGTTGTAAATTTAAAAGTAATGCATTACTTCTTTAGAAACTGGAGTTTCTTGTAATGCTTTTCCGCAACACTACATAAAATTACTGTTGTTTTCAACATAATGCATGTCATAAATCACTGTTTTCCAGAGACACAGAATTACATCAACCTCAAAACTGAAAATAAATACATTTGTGAAATAAGTGTACATACTCTTAAATATATATACACACACATACACAGTTATGGCCAAAATTGTTTGCACCACTGAAATGTTTCACTGCCATAACTCATGTTTTGCCATACACACGTTTATTCCCTTTGTGTGTATTGGAACAAAACAAGGAGGAAAAAAAGCAAATTTGACATTTTCACACAAAACTCCAAAAACGGTCTGGACAAAATTATTGGCCCTCTTCCAAAATTGTCTATAAATAAGATTGTTTCAAGTATGTGATGCTCTTTTAAACTCACCTGGGGCAAGTAACAGGTGTGAGCAATATAAAAATCACACCCGATAGCAGAAAGAAGTTGCAACACTAAGGTAAGGGTTCGATTCCCAGGGAAAGAAAGAACGGATTCGAATGTCAAGGTGTTCCTTGAATGCAATGAAAGTCGCTTTAGATAAAAGTGTCTACCAAATGCAAAAATGTTGTGCTTTTTGTTGTTGTGCTAACATCATTATCAGTTTTATTCAACCCCCAAGTGGCATTCAATCTTAGTGCAACATCCTTTTACAGTTATAACAGCTTTTAAACGTGAAGCATAGCTTGGCACAAGCTAAATTATCTTCGCCCATTCATCGTGGGCAAAAGCCTCCAGTTCAGTCACATTCTTAGGCTTGCACACTGCAACTGCTTTCTTTAAGTCCCACCAGAGGTTCTCAATCGGATTTAAGTCTGGCCACTTCAAAACGTTCCAGCCTTTAATCTGCAACCATGCTCTAGTGGACTTGGAGGTTTGCTTGGGATCATTGTCCTGTTGAAAGGTCCAACGTCTCCCAAGCCTCAGGTTTGTGACGACTGCATCACGTTGTCATCCGGGACCATTCTCTTGACTTCACCATGTTTGTAACCACACCAGTAAATGTCAGGAAGGAGCTGAGTATCACAGTCATTTTAAAGCTGCCTAATTGGTGCTTATTAGGCTTTATTGCTGCTCCCTGACTTCCACAGGTGTGTTCAATACCTGATTGAAAACCTCTGTTCTTCAGAGTGGTAGTCTTTACGGGGTTGAATAATTGTGTCAATGAAGAATTCACAAAAGAAACATTTACTACTGTATTACTAAACCAATTAGTCATTTTAGTTGTATATGGTTCTTTAAGAAGTCCTTGTAGGATTTCATTCTGAATACAATTACAAATGTACACTAAATTCCCTAAAACCATTTACAGCTTTGGGGGGTTGAATAATTTTGAACACAACTGTATGTTTAGAGTTTTAAAAACGTGACTATAGATTGGACAAAAGGATGTTAGCAATTGTTAAAAAGCTGAAAGAATCCAGCATGCAATGCGGCGTAACGCAGCTTTACATGAGCGAAGAGAGCAGGAAAGGGAAAGTGATATAATACTTTGAGTAAATGTAAGGTAAATGTCATCAGGCAGATTTTGAATGTTTTCTTTTTGTGCAACACAGTCTTGAGATCCTCTTTTTCTTATTATTGTTTTCTACGCATGAAGACGATTTCAACGAAAACAACTTTTATTTCTATGAGATGGGCGAGACGGAGCAAAGCCTGTATTAAAGGAATAAAACCAAAGGTCATCAGTGTAACATACAGCAGCACGAGCGCGCACACACACACTCACACACACATAATAGCTTTACAGTTGCACATTTACATTTGCATATTGCACCAAGGCATCAAAACATCCCATAATAGCGTACAGAGTTGGGCCAATGAACATTAGAGTACAACCTGCTCCAGTATAAACTGTCCTTTATTTGATAAACACATTTAAACTCTTATTCTCTCATATATATATCATAACAGCACAGGACACGAACGTATAACTCTCTGGAATGTTGGTCCTTTACTCTCTGCATTAATCTCACTTTAATCACAGTACACAGTCTTTCCTCCCATTCACGCATATTCAGTGTAAAAATAACATGCTCAGTGCATCTACACATCTCTAGTCACACAGCCGTCAGGAAGAGCAGCACTAGAGAGGTTAAAAACATTGAGAATTACAGTCTGTGCTTTAAAATATATAGGCATTAACCAGTGATTACTCGCGACTGAGCCGTCAGTGGACCTCCCCTTCTCCATCCGCTCAGTCTTTTGTGCACATATTCTCACTAAATAGCCCATTGATAGCTTGAGTTTCCATATGGAGGCATGTGCAGTTTTAAGCCCATTTAAACCTGTGAATTACTCTCAAATCAACAGGGAAAACGAGAAACTTTCATGGACTGTACCATTAAACAACAGGTTTGGCTACAATTCTGTGCTTACATTTAGACAAGGAATATATTCGATGGCTCGCACCCCAGAACAAACAGCATGAGCTCGGGGAGAGAGGAGAGGAGGAGAGGAGAGAAAAGAGAGGAGATGATATGAGAGGAGAAGAGGAGGGGAGAGGAGGAGAGGAGGGGAGGGAGGAGGAGAGGGGATGGGGGAGGAGAGGAGGAGAGAGAAAAGAGAGGAGATGAGATGAGAGGAGGAGAGAAGGGGTGAAGAGAGGAGAGGAGAAGAGAGAAGGGGAGAGGAGAGGAGAAGAGAGAAGGGGAGAGGAGAGGAGAAGAGAGAAGAGGAGAGAAGGGGAGAGGAGAGGAGAGAAGGGATGAAGAGAGGAGAGAAGGGGAGAGGAGAGGAGGGGAGAGGAGAGGAGAGGAGAAGAGAGAAGGGGAGAGGAGAGGAGAAGAGAGAAGAGGAGAGAAGGGGAGAGGAGAGGAGAGAAGGGATGAAGAGAGGAGAGAAGGGATGAAGAGAGGAGAGAAGGGGAGAGGAGAAGAGGGGAGAGGAGAGAATGGATGAAGAGAGGAGAGAAGGGGAGAGGAGAAGAGAGGAGAGGATGGATGTTGGAGAAGCGTTTGTTCAAAGTGATCTGTGTGTGTGTGAAGCCTCTTCAATTTTACAGCAGTTTCTGTTATTCTGTACATAAAGTAGTACTGTGGCATATAGGAACAGTGCTTTACCTTTCCAACGCTTAAAACTCATAAAACATTTCAACGATTCCAGTGTTTTTAAGACTATTTCTCATAATAAAGTAGTCTGGCACATAGTTTCAAAAAAATAAACTCAAAAGCCCGTACAAACGAAACGTTTCTTGTGCGGCGAGGCCTTTTGGTCTGATAAGATGCACTTCCTCTGAGCTTGAGCTCTGATTGGTCCGTTTCGAAAAGTCAAGAACATGTTTCTCTTTTCTGGATGGCCAACACCTCAAGGTTTAGGAACTCCTCTTTCCCTCCGGAGTTATGTCTTGTTTATTGGAGGAAGTGGTTTCTCTCGTCACTTCTATAAGGCCGTTTCATCCAGTGTCAAGTCAAATGGCTTCACTCCGGTCAGCAACCGCGGGCAGAAGCGAATTCTCCGTTTGTCCTGCAGACTCTAGACCTCTGAAGATCCTTCAGATCCATGCGGTTTAGCCATCAATGGTTCTAGATCAGCAGGTTTTGCTGCTTTATGGTGAACCCTGACCTCAGTCCGGAGAGAGACGGTAGTGTTTATGAAGGGTGAGCCACAATGTGGGCCATCCAGTTGACTTTGGTGGTCCAACTCTCTCGCAGAGCTTCATCAAACTTCTGCCGGAACTGCTTGAGGGCTTCCTCATCCGTTTTACCTAATGCCAGAGAGTCCTGGAAAACAAACCGTAATTACAAGCATATATTTATTGGTTTATTTTGAAATGTCATCTGATTTAACACACACACAAACACTCATTTTTGCTTTGAGTTGAGTTGATCAGAGGAGAGAATGACCTTGGAACTGATCTTGCTATACTGTTGTTTTTTAATGGAGTAATATTGATTTGTTGGCGTTTTCCAGAGTTAGAAGGAGAGGAATTGTGTTCTGAAGAGAGATTAATCTGAGAGATGTTTGCTAAGAGACGCCAGTGCAGGGAGTTTGTAATTGAAGAAATCTGATCACTTTTACTGGTAGCATCATTTTAAAATTGATTAACACAATGTTGAGGTTGCAATGAGTGCATTTGTCTTGCTAATATGCGTTCAGTGTTTCACTGGATCACTCGTATGTTTGCATTTGTATTCATGTTGAATGTTTTTCATTCCTTCCTCCATTCTTTCACTGATACTGAAGAAAGACGGAAGGATTTTTTGTTAATTTCTTTCATTTATAGTGCGGTATCCTGACTGCTCTCATTAGAGTTATTAATAATTTGCTCTTATCATCTAACGCATTGTCTGTTAGGAACCCGGGTTAACACATTATAGTCCTTCACGTCTATCACCATCCCAAAATTCTAGCCGGTTGATAATACCTAGAATATCAAAATCCTAGTCTTTTTTGCACCATGTCTTCCAATGTTGGTTCGGTGTAAATCTAGACTAAAAACACATCTCTTCAACCTGGCATACACACGTCACAACACATGATACATTTTTTTATTCAAATCATTTAAAATGATTGTTAGGCTGCATAATTTAGGTCAGCCGGAACCGGGAACATTCCCGTAACATCTGATGTATTCAATCAGAAGAAGAACGCTGATATTAGTGTCTGTTTATCCCGAGGTTATCATGGTCAGCCGGATCTGGGTCAGATGATCAAGTAAATTTTTTGGTTATGTTTATTAATTTGCTCAGATGCTCTTGGTTCTTGTGTGTTTTATGTTGTTGGGTTTTAATGGTAAGACTTCATTATTGGAACACTTTTTTAGGTAATTGGAAGTAGATATCTAATAGATTATTCAAGCTGCTCTTTTCCAAACAATTAAAGTGGAAGGATACGACTGGTTTTCTAGGTCCACAAAGGATATGACCAAAACATTAAAGCACCATATGAATCAGTATAAGTCTTGTGCCGCAGTTTCCAAAGCCAAACAACAAATGCTCCTAATGTGCACTCATGAAAAATTCTGATTTAAACTTTTTCTTAACCTCTTCATATTAAAATCTCAGCTGGCCGAACAGTGACTCACATTTTCTGAATCGTTAATGTGTTCATAAACCGTATTCAGTACGTCATGACATAAGCTGATATAAATATATGTCAGTTCCTCACACAAAGCTATCGTACGGCCTCAGAATAATAATAAAAAAATAAAATAAAATAATATATATATATATATATATATATTTAAAAAAATGTATTATTCTGAGGCCGTACGATAGCTTTGTGTGAGGAACTGACAAAATCGAAGTCATTATTTACAGAAACATCTTTCTTTCTGCCATAGCTCTCATATACAGTTTACTTGTTCAAACCTGGTGCATTCACAACACACATAACAACCAATGTTGCTTCTTTACGTACATAATGCACAAGTTAATCTAGATTTTCAGTGAACTTGCAAAATTTCTTTTCCTCAAAATGTTTTTAATCTTATGCTTGAAAACCCCATTACAATTCGCTTCCCCTTTCATATGGGTTTTGAGCAGTTTAAGAATGAACAAATGACAAATTTCATTTTTGGTTGTACTTTCCCTTGAAGGAGAGTGAATTCTGGGCTGTACGTCTCAGTTTACCTTTAAATACTGGATATCTTTGACAGACGTCAGCTCTGGCAGGCCTGCTGTGAGCATCAGAGCAAAGAGGGTGATGAACAGATTTCCATTCTTCCTCAGAATCAGATACGCGTCCTCACAGTATTGCCTAAAACTACATGTACATAATATGTAAATATATACAAAGCACTGTCAGATAAGTGTATCTTCAGAAATGATGAAAAAGAGGAGAAAAAGGGAATTAGATAAAGAAGTAGGTCACTAACTTTCCAAATTTCTCAGTGTTGCCAGTTTTTCCCTGCTGAATCACGTGGATGAAGTCATGAGTGAGGATGAAAGGAACGCGCTCACGCTTTATCCCAAACTTCGACTTAAAGTTTCCTAGGATATGGCCAAAGTCTATGTGGAAGAGCTGAATCACACACACACACACACACACACACACACACACACACACACACACACACACACACACACACACACACACACACACACACACACACGATTGTAAATGTCCTGTCAAACTAAAAACATTCCTCGTTACCAATTTAAATCAACCGAAGAGAAGAGAATGGGACTGAATGGGATTTTAGAGACTCAACATACCTGCCCTGTACTGCGAACCATGATGTTGTCGCTGTGACGATCACCAATGCCCAAGACGTAGGTGGCGACACAATAACCAGCACACGATAGAGTGAACTCCTCAATGGCTTTGTCCAACGCATCTCTGTCAACACATCAAATCACGGATCACTTTCCACACAAACAGCAACTTCATTCAACATGAGCAACATTAACTTTTACCATTCCAAAAAACAGGAGATAACTTACTGTTTTCCGTTGCATATTACACTGCATATTTACACTTTAACAATTACAACAACAACAAAAGTACTAGATTCAAAAAAATATTTAAAGAACAAAAATTGTGTATTATCCACACTAACAAGACTGTCATGTAAATTTGTCAATCTATCAATAATCAATAATCAAAAATATCGATAATCCGAAGATGCCGGTAAATGTATTGTTGAAGAATTTATTATGTCATTCAAAATGTAAGTGTGGAGCCAGTGTTGGCTAAAACACTTAAAATGTCACTCAAAAACCTAAATATGTGTTCAAGTAATAAACCTGTCATGCAAAACCTAAGCGAAGAGCTAGAAAAGACATAAATCCTGCTAATGGTGTGAACCTATGATTTGATGGACAGCTCCCGGACTGGGCAGAAGGCCAAAACAGATGCACAGATAGTGAGTGGCCTTTAAACTGAAACTTCTGAAGCTCAAGAAAAAAGAAGCGCTGCCACCAAGACAACTGGAATGTATTTAAGTAAGATTTATGGATGCAGGTCGTCAAGGTGGGAGTCATAAGAAGAGAGGGCTGACCATTTACATGTATGTATGTGAAAATTTATGATCGCAGATGGTCAAAGTGAAGTTACATGAAAGGGAATTTCAAAGAAACTGGAAATAACTGTTTGACATTGAAGGATAATAGAAAAGGTATATAAGGAGATGTATTTGGACGCGAGAGTCAGATGCATAGTGGTCTGCGCTTGTGTGTAGAGCTATCATCTCACTTTCTTGCCGGCAATAAAGTTGTCTTCTGCGGACTTGGAAACTTCGACTCTTAGCCTTTTTTCTCTGATTGACCCAGCGAGAGAACTTAGACTCTACAGATTTGCCACAACATAATTGGCGAGCCAGGCCAGGAGGCACAAGAGGTCGGTCAAGGTTGGCCCCCGGCGGTGTGAGCGCGCAGAGTTATCACGAAACAAAAGGCGCGCCAAACAAAAAAGGTAAGCACTTTTTGCTTATATTTTGTTTCGTGACCCTTTGTGGACTCATGCCGTATTGGAGGCTCCTTGCATAAAAAAGACCTCAGCAAAACGAACCTAGAATAAAAAGATGAATATTGAGAACATGAGTTAAAAAATTATTATATGAAATAGGGAAGTAATTTCCAGGTCCTGAAGACTGCGCATGCTTAAAACAATTGCATTTATAAATGGGAGAATATTTTGCCCTCCCAAGTGAGACATTGTTGATTTTTATTAATACAAGTGCAACTTAACTTTTATTTAGATGCGGTAAAAGTGCATCTTGATTTGATTAAATGCGGAAAAGGTGCATTTAGATGCGGTAAAAGTGCATCTTGATTTGATTAAATGCGGAAAAGGTGCATTTAGATGCGGTAAAAGTGCATCTTGATTTGATTAAATGCGGAAAAGGTGCATTTAGATGCGGTAAAAGTGCATCTTGATTTGATTAAATGCGGAAAAGGTGCATTTAGATGCGGTAAAAGTGCATCTTGATTTGATTAAATGCGGAAAAGGTGCATTTAGATGCGGTAAAAGTGCATCTTGATTTGATTAAATGCGGAAAAGGTGCATTTAGATGCGGTAAAAGTGCATCTTGATTTGATTAAATGCGGAAAAGGTGCATTTAGATGCGGTAAAAGTGCATCTTAATTTGTAAATGCGGAAAAGGTGCATTTAGATGCGGTAAAAGTGCATCTTAATTTGTAAATGCGGAAAAGGTGCATTTAGATGCGGTAAAAGTGCATCTTAATTTGTAAATGCGGAAAAGGTGCATTTAGATGCGGTAAAAGTGCATTTTGATTTGGTTAAATGCGGAAAGGGGCATTTAGATGCGGTAAAGGAGCATATTAATTTCGTTCAAATGCGGAGAAGAATTTTTATTTTGTTCGTGTTATTGTTCGGTTTTTCTAATCCGCGAATCCGTGTCGTAATTTTGTACTTTAATTTGCAAAAGCTTTAATACGCCTTAGTATGTGTCTTAATACACAACTAGGTGCATTTTAATTTTGTGTTATATATATTTAAAATTAACGCATCGGTTATTTTAGTCATTTATATTTTTTCTCTTCTTTGTATTTTTGTCTACCTGAACATTGGTATATAGGGAAACTGAGACAATAGTTGTGAAAGGTTACAAAAAATGTACAAGTTGAAGGTAAACGAAAGTTAAAAGTGTATTAACTTTTGTGAAGTGGAAAAATATTACTGTTAATGGATGATAAAAATAAAATTAACAAGAACGAGGTAAAAAAGTATGAACCAAGATATATAAGGACCAAAAACACCCCCAAAACATTGTGCTGTAGATTCTTTGGACATCTCCCAGATTGTAAGCGCTGTGATCCGAACCGAGAAAAAAGGCCGCTCTTGAGCGGAAAATAAATCTCCCAAAGTTATAAGCGTTGTGACTGAAAAACAGACACAGACTAAAAACACAGCAAATGAGTAACAATTTAAATACGTAATTTTTCCACTAAAAATAAATAAAATAAATAATAATAATAATAATATGGTGTAAAATACATGTAGATATTGTTTGAAGTGAAGAAATGTGTGTATGAAATCCCGGGTGTATGTTTGCGCGAGAGAGTTTTGAGTGTGAAATATAGATATACAGATATTGTGTCAAGTGTAACTGTGTGAGTGAAACAGAGGAAGTGGGGGTATGCAATTGTGTGGGCACGAAAGTAGAACGTTTAAGGTGTGTGTGTGTGTGTGTGTGTGTGTGTGTGTGTGTGTGTGTGTGTGTGTGTGTGTGTGTGTGTGTGTGTGTGTGTGCAGGAGGAACCGTGCCGCTGTGCACAAATCAAGGGGTGTTATCTAAAAGGGAGGCACAGTTCATTAGGATCCATGTTGGGGTTCAGAATCACACGTGAGGACACAGATAGGATTCGGGAAAGTTTGAAAAAAGTGTAGAAGAGACTATGTTGATGACTCAAGAATCACATGGTATCAATGATCACTTTTGGCTTGAATCAGAATATGTAACATTTAAAGGGCATAGAAAAAGAGTTGACTGAAAAAAAAAAAAAAAGAGTGTAACAATTGATAGTTTGGAGACTTATTTGGCTGCAGTTCATAGTCAGGGGACAACACGAGTGGTAACAACTGTAATGAGATTGGATCAGATATGCGTTCCTTATCTGAAAGGGAATGCAGGCTGTAGATGGACCAGGGCTTTAGGTGGGGCCACAATCTTTAAAAATAAACACAGCTTCGTAAATCTGAATAAAATAAGGTATATGAAATATCTAAAGTCTGGTGATAAAATAATTATTATATGCATGCAAAGGCAAATAAATAGATAACAGATTTATTATATAAAAGACAATCTAAAGAGAATGACAAATTTAAGACAGTAGGAAGTAAGAAAAATAAAATGTGATAAAGTGATGAATAAAAAAGATGAATGCATGTGCTTAAAATATTATATTTGTAGATATCAAAGATTTGTATCTCATTATCCCTGAGAGGGCTGCATGTAAAAATAATTCCAAACTATAATAACTTGTGAGGAGTGTTGAACGAGAGCGGGATTGGGTGACCAAGTGAAGAAAAAAAAAAAAAAAAAAAAAAAAGTTTTAAAGGGAATTCACTGATGACGGTTGACGAAAACCTTGTTCACCACCATTAGATATATTTGGAACACTGCATGTAAAAATATAAGAAAAATTATGACTGATATTATGATAGGGAACATTAATTGAAGGTAGATTATTGCTGCATAAAGCAAAGAAGAAATGGCTTGCTTTTTCCTGCAATGAAGAACTTGCTTCACTAACAATAGAATGGGGGAACTGCTGCTGTCAACCAGTGAGATTTTTACATAAAGGAAACATTGAAGAAAAAGATAGGTTATAAAGAGCTGATTGCTCTGACAAAATTTTGGAAAGTTCAATTTGATTCATGCGGATCTCTTGAGTTCAAATTTCAGATGCTTCTGGAAATCTGCCTTGATGAGAGGAAGCAACAAGTGAGAAGATAAAGACATGTCTGCAGAGAGAAGAGGAGAGAGTGGGTGATGGGCTTCCAACCCCCTTCCTGAAGAAGAATTCAACACTGTCTGAGAGGACAACATGGAGAAAGACTGAAAACTGCAGGAGAAGGTGAAACTTTCACTTGAGACTTTTCCTGAGGAAAATGAGAACATCCTGAGATACAAAACTGTGGCAAGATACATGAAAAGCCACTGCTAAGAGAAACAGAGGAAGAACAACAGGACAGAGAAGAGACGATATTCCACTCTACAACAGGTGTGTGAGTGACATCACAGCCTGACGAAACATGCAGCGCAAGAGCCAAACGGCTTCAACAGACTGATGATCCAAGCAGAAGAACTGACTCCACAAGGCACAGGTGTGGCATCTACAATGATCACAAGAGAGACCGCTTCAAATTTAGTGAATTATAATGTTAAATTAATTTATTCTGATTATTCACTGGTCTCATAGCAGCTCTTTGTATTCTGTGACAAGCTAACCTTTCTGCTTTTTCAGTAGGAACCAATCCAGCCCAATATCTCAATGAATAAAAAGAAATTCAATGAGAGACAGAAGTGGGTTCTCACTCTCGACAGTACAAATTAAGGCTGGATTTTGTGTAGTGAGGGTTTAGATTACATTAAGCACTTAGTGCTAAAACATTATGGAATTAATTTCTGAAAAAAAGAAAAGATCACCACAAGAAGTAATACCTTTACTGGTCACTCCATCTTGTTTAATGGTAATTTTCTAGAACTAGATTGAATAAAAATGATAAATAACTCTAAAGTCCAAATTCATGAAATCAAGAATGCTGTCATCACTGGGGTAATGAGATGGAAATATTGTTGGCCATGATTATGTAGAGATGTCCAATTTATTCTTAAAAAAAAATAAATAAATAAATAAATAAAATTAGCTCATGAGCAGTAATAAAAAGAATATGAAAAATCTTAATTAGACGAATAATGAAATGCATTTGAGAAAGTCACTATGCTTAGGCATACAATTGTAAATGATGAGAAAATAGAAAAAGGTTGAGGAAAACAAAGGTTCATATGAGTCTAAAATGAAGTGTAGTGCCTAGATTCAGAAATGTTTGATGAAGTTGTGTTCAGAGTTCGTGGAATTCAACAGCTAAACTTGTATGTTTCTCATTTAGTTTGGAAGCGGCTGATCAGCGGACTCAGAGAAAATGGCCAGTGTGAGTGTGAATGAGTATGAATGGAGTGAGAGATGGTGTCTGAAGAGATACTAAGGCAAATCAAACATTTTGCCAAAACAGCTGTATTTAAATTTGAATATGTGGGCCCACAGGGCAAATTATGCCCAAATAAAATAATGACCATGGATGAATTGTATAAAGATTCCTGGTCAAAACCTAGATCAATTTTGTTGTGGCTGAAAGAAACAAAACTGCCATATTTGTGCTGCGAATTTTATTTATTTTTTTCCTTTGTAGAATATCATGATGGATCTGATTCTTTAAATTGTTGCCTTGTAACTATTAATTTGCAAAAAGTGGGTTGAGAGCTTTCCAAAGGTCTAAGAAAATATGAATTGATAGTGAAGCGTAAGACAATGAACGAACTAAGTTGAATTGACTAATTATAAGGGATAATAAGGGATTAAACTCTTCTGTTAAGACAGCAGAGAAGTATCAAAAAGGGACCAGGTCAGCATTCAGCCCACATGAACTTTCCACAGGTTAACATTTTTCCACAGGTCACCAAGAAGGACAATGAGCCAGAGGAGCAGATGTTATCACTAACAAAAATAGTTAAGGTCTTGTTCACAGGTGGCACCAGTTCAGAAAGAGCAGAAATGGAAGAACAACTCAAGCAGATGAGAGAAAGAAGGACCCCAGAGTTATAATTATAAACCTTGAGTGAGGAATGGGGTAGTAAAGAAGATGGAGAACACAATGAGGATGAGGATGAGGATGAGGATGAGATTAAGGATGAAATTACAGGAGCACATGGGCAGGATAGGCAAAGGGACACATAAAGGAAGTGGGATTAGCCATGCTGGACTAGGCCATTTAAGAGCCGGACCAAGAAACCGAGAACGATGAAGAAGCTGTGCTGTGAAAAGTTGATCTCCTGTTTCAGGAGATCAAAAGGGGGAATTTAAGGAAATAATACTGTTTTTAATATTGATTTGCATGGTTTTGATAATTGCACAAGGGGGGAGGTGAAAATAAAGAAAATAAAAGACCAAGGATATTGGTTTCCATATTTACATGCTTGAGATAACAGACAGATTTAGCAGATATGCGTTTATCACCCACAATCACAAGGGATGGAAGAGAGGGTAAATGGTACCCTCAAGGTCAAACTTAATGTCAAAGTACTAAACTTAACTGGATTGATGCTTTACCACTTGCATTAATGAGTTATCACATGCAAACTAACAGAAGTACACGTCTAACACCGCATGAAATGCTTAGACCCATAACTGTGCCATATTGTAGAGGCCGACACAAAGGACCTCCTTTGGAACAATTGGAGTTAAGATCGTATATGAGAAAACTAACTGCAATACATAAAGTTATGTATCTGCAGGAAATGAGAAAGCAGCCTGAGAAGATTAAGACACCCTGTCCAGTTGTTCCAGTCGATCACGTGTATCTAAAGGTGTTCAGGAGAAAGTGGAATGAGCCAAGGAGAGAGGGACCATACAAAGTGGTGACAGCTACACCGACAACGGTCCAAATGAAAGGAAGCACCACCTGGTATCATCTGAATCACTGCACAAGAGTTCCCAGACGTGAAACCAGAGCACAAGAGGAAAGGGTGCAAGAGGTTGAAAGCTCAGAGAAGCAAGGAGCTGAGCAAAGCAAAGAAAGAAAGACTGGAAGTTCGGATGATGAGTGAAATATGGATCGACGAGCACCTCAGTGCTTTGCAGCAAGGGTTGGCTCTACTGGCGGTTTAAAAACCCACTGCCTGCCCCAACACCAGACAGTACCCAAGGCAGGTCCAGGGTACCTCTGGCAACGGAGGAGCAACCCAGATAGCGCTCCAGGCCACCGGAAGCGCCTGAGAGTTCATCTGGCATCGAAGGACTGCATATACACTAATATTATTAATCTACTGATATATACTATATTATAATCTATGTAACCAAGATGAAATGTGAAAAACAACCATCCCCTTCACCGAAAAGACTTAAGAAGGGGGACTGAGATCTTTTACTTCGCTCTTGTCAAATAAGAGAGAAGATGTTTGGTCTCAGAAACCCCTCCAGAGTGTGTCATTATGGGGAAGTTAGTTGGTAAAATAGAAAGGGTGACTGTTATTAAGTCACAGAAGAAAGATGAATGAAGGAGACTGACCGGTGATGACATACTGTGGGCAGAGGGTATAAGTAGTGGGGCTTAAAGAGCCCCAAAGGGGGGATGTGTTGAAGAATTTATTATGTCATTCAAAATGTAAGTGTGGAGCCAGTGTTGGCTAAAACACTTAAAATGTCACTCAAAAACCTAAATATGTGTTCAAGTAATAAACCTGTCATGCAAAACCTAAGCGAAGAGCTAGAAAAGACATAAATCCTGCTAATGGTGTGAACCTATGATTTGATGGACAGCTCCCGGACTGGGCAGAAGGCCAAAACAGATGCACAGATAGTGAGTGGCCTTTAAACTGAAACTTCTGAAGCTCAAGAAAAAAGAAGCGCTGCCACCAAGACAACTGGAATGTATTTAAGTAAGATTTATGGATGCAGGTCGTCAAGGTGGGAGTCATAAGAAGAGAGGGCTGACCATTTACATGTATGTATGTGAAAATTTATGATCGCAGATGGTCAAAGTGAAGTTACATGAAAGGGAATTTCAAAGAAACTGGAAATAACTGTTTGACATTGAAGGATAATAGAAAAGGTATATAAGGAGATGTATTTGGACGCGAGAGTCAGATGCATAGTGGTCTGCGCTTGTGTGTAGAGCTATCATCTCACTTTCTTGCCGGCAATAAAGTTGTCTTCTGCGGACTTGGAAACTTCGACTCTTAGCCTTTTTTCTCTGATTGACCCAGCGAGAGAACTTAGACTCTACAGATTTGCCACAACAGTATCCATGCTAAAAAAAAACACCAATTAGAGCCCAATAAAATCCTTTTAGTTTTTATTTGAAAAAACTCAAATCTATCTATAGAATCTATCCATCTATAAAAGCTTTATCTATTTGATCAAATTTTATTTTATATTTTATAAAACGTTATTTTTACCAAGATTCCGTTTTTTTTATTCAAATTTTTCTGGATTCCTTTTTAAATAAAATTTTAATAAATCAAAAAACATGCCTAGCTAATTAAAACAAATTAACAATTTATTAAAATGTTTACAATTTGAAATGTTTGATATTTTTCAGAAATTTCGAGTTGTTGGTTTAAATGTTTCTTGATTTATGACAATACAAATTAATAAATTTACACGAATGTATTACGAAACAACAGTAATCAAATGAAGATTTAGGATAATAATTTAATTAATTAATATTTTTAAAATTCAAATCAAAAGAAAATGTCAAAATGCAGGAGAAGTGAAGACTTTTACTGAAGTGAGATGACAGACACTGAAAACTCGAGTGCTTGAATATGTGGAGTGAATCTCCATGAATCTTCATGTTTAAAAAGCAGTCTTTTCACATTGATATTACTGACACAATAATATTGTGTAATATTGACACACAGCAGCGGCGTTTCCCGACTGTCAACACCGCACAAGAGGTGAGAATTTCGGTGTGTTTCCCGCACAAGAGGAATTTGTGTCTGTTACACCCGATCGCCCTGCAAAGTTTCATAATCTGCAAGTTCA
The DNA here is from genome assembly GCA_037043235.1 of Rhodeus uyekii. Lineage (NCBI taxonomy): Eukaryota > Metazoa > Chordata > Actinopteri > Cypriniformes > Acheilognathidae > Rhodeus > Rhodeus uyekii. Next base: position 687,388 of record JAWRVZ010000167.1, read on the forward strand.
TGCATTTCCTCTTTTGCTCCGGTGTGTCCCTGCTGACTGTGTGTTGATGAAACTGTGTTCCTTTCCATGTACAGTAATGCCTTGAGATACGAGCGTCCCGACATATGAGTATTCCGAATTGTTTTGATTTGAGATACGAGTAAATATTTGAGATAGCTTACAGACACTGACGCTAGAGGTGGTGGAGCACTCAGACCAGCCCGTGTCGCCTCACTGCTTCACTTCACATGTTCCTCGACTAAAAGAAAAGTTTTCCCGCGAGTAAAAACAGCAGTCGATAGAAGATCGAGCGCGCGTGTGGGGAATGCTCGCGTGTGCGTATTGCTGCAGATGAGATGTCATGCATGGACGTGGGATTAAATGAGCTTGCGGGCTCCCGTTTTGTTGCGTGTCAATCTGTTATCCAATTGCGGATGCAATTTACGCGCGCGCAAACATCAGTTTTGCGCTCGTTTCTTTATGGCATGGATTCGTCGCCATAGTCGACTTCCGTACGCATTTCCCGCGAGTCTTCCGTTTTGTTTTCATTGTTTTGTTTTTACTGTGATCACTGTAAAGCTGCTTTGAAACAATCTGTATTGCAAAAAGCACTATATAAATAAAGGTGACTTGACTTGTGTTTGGGTAATTTACGTAATTTACGTTATCCCTCCCCAATCCTCCGCACATGCCGCTACTGTATCGTCTGTCTCGAAGGGAAGAACTCCTAATTAAAACCACATTTTATTTTATATCACAGGAATCCTTATATGCTATAATTTTGTGCGTGTGAATGTCTCTTTAGAAATTAAAAACATGTTTTTTCCATTGTTATTAGCACTAAAAAGGGAGTTTTTTAGAGGGCCGGAACGGATTCATTTTTTTTTCTGTTATTTCTTATGGGAAAAAAACGGTTTGAGATACGAGCAACTCTAATTACGAGCTCAGTCCAGGAACGGATTATGCTCATGTCTCAAGGTATTACTTTATTTGTTTACTGATCGTTGCATGTAATCCTAAAATAAGGCTTATTTGCAAAAAGGTATTCGCGGTTCGGGTTCTGGCTTAAAATAAAAGCTCCTTTCCATTGCGCACAACCTCTGGACACGACCAAATAAACCTTCATTCTGATCTTGTGTGGCAAAACCATCCCTTTTAAGGCGCATCTCTTGCACTAAGCGGTAGTCGCCTTTATCCTTTAAACATTCAGCATGGTTTGAATATTTGAGCAATAACCGCCAATAATGTGTGAAAATAATTGTATGTTGGTAATCAAACAATTGACGGCACCCATTGACTTCCACAGTAGGAATGAAAATACAATGAAAGTCAATGAGTGCCGTCAACTGTCTGATTACCAACAATCTTCAAAATATCTTCTTTAGTGTTCAACGGAAGAAAGAAAATCACACAGGTTTGGATCAGGTTGAGGGGTGAGTAAATGATGACAGAGAGTTCAGTTTTGGGTGAACTGTCACTTTAAGTGTAACAGTCCGGTCTCCGGTTCGAGCTTCAGTTCAAAGCCAGTGCAGACCTCTAATCTACATCCCTACTTTTGATTCATTCACCCAAAATTTGCCAACTGCATACTGAAAATCCCATTCTTCTGATTGGTTTTGTTGATTTTTGTGGAAAGTAAATTTCAATAGCCAAAGGCTGTAGAATCAAGAAAAAGGAAATAATCTACTGAAATGATCCAATCAGCCGGCACTCACCCAGAGTTCTTGTCTTTAAGCCAGTTCAGCAGCGCATCTTTATTGAAGGCGGCAGCGGCGGCCATGTTGCTGCTCGTTTTTTGGATGTTGGCAATGGTGTCAGCCGAAGACACGACCTCGATCAGACCGGAGCGATCGCCCGTCGCCAAACAACCGTACGGCACAATTCTGCAAGACATTCATGGACAAACCATAATCATTTGAAATGATCTCTAAAGCCATTAACTGCAACTGAAGTCCTTGTGCTTAATCCTGTTTCACACAGACACACACACACACACAACCACACACACACACAACCACACACACACACATCCACACACACACACATCCACACACAAATACACAAATACACTCCGGCTAATGAGAACCACATTAAGTGTAGAAGAAATCAGCTTTAATTGAGTAACATCACACTCTTTTGGACACTCATTACAGATTCTAGAAAAAACCCAACTCTATATTGAGTAGATACGTGTAAAAACACCAAAAAACAACCTAAAAATAAAATAATAATAAATCATCTTCCAATTTCATACATGGCATAATCAGACTTGTCAACTCAAATGTATTGCGTTTTTTTACAATATGCATAATTTCAAAGCAGCTTTACAGAAAGTCCCACTGTCTGCTTTAGCATAGAGCCGTAAGGTTACGGCGGGACAATATATCAAACAATGGTGCAATTCCTCCTCTAAATCTAGCAAATCTAGCTATGTATTGATATTGTTATCCAGCATATATATCCATAACTCACTGACACACACGTCTCAGCATTCAAATGCAATGAAGAGATTTAAATATTGGTCGGTTTTGTTCAAAGCGAGAGCAAGTGATCCTCAAAAAGTTAGTAAAATAACTGAATAAGTCTGATTCTCTCTCACACACACACACACACACACACACACACACACACACACACACACACACACACACACACACACACACACACACACACACACACACACACACACACACACACACACACACACACACACACACACACACACACACACACACACACACACACACACTGGGAGAAAGTATTAAAGGGATTTCTTTCTTTTTAAGGAAGTCTCAAGTATCATCTTTTAAAAGACAGCACATTTTCTATTCCTCAAAGGGCTCGGGAACTTTCAATATGCCATTTTTGTGGTTTGTTCTCAACAAAAGATAGAGAGCACATGAAAGCCTCCACCCGCAGGAGATTCCCAATGGATTACTGACGGATGGTGACAACTAAAAACAGCTCAACCAAAGGGATTCAGTCCTTGACATTCATGTTTCTAGTTTACGGCTGAAGCAAGTCAGAATCTTGCTATTATTGTCAATCATTGCAGTTTAGAGAGTAACTGTTATAAAATAGATTTACAGCATGTAATCATGTTTAGGGGATTTGCTAAACTGTGCTCATGGACTACGATCACTAGAGGGAGCCGTTTCCAACGCAGACGGGCATAGATTCGAGTCTAGTTTCAAGATCTGGTTTCAGAGATGGACTCAATATGAGTGGATTGGCTCGTGTCCAGAAGCACCTAAAACAACAACATGTTCGGCGTGTGTTCAGGAAGTGGTGAACATGAGTGTGTGTTCTGATATTCTGCAACATTCAACCTTTTCACCACATGTAAATCAACTCTCCTCTGTGCTCATACTCCTCCTCTGTTGAAATCACTGGGGCCCTCGGGGGGGGATTGCTAAAGAAAAGACACAAATTCTCTCCTTCCCCCCCAGCTAGCGAAGACAAAGCTCTTGCGTGACGACCTTGTTTTGTTTTTTCTTGAACGACCTTATTTTGAATAGTTGACGTGTGATGGAAGTGGTCAGTGGAGTGGTGGCTGATGACGTGATGGACGACTGAGCCTGAGGGTTTTCAGAGACACCGCGCTGCACACGAGGCTATTGCTCCTACAGAACGGCTTAAACTCATCAGTTCTGTTTGTGTTTGGGTCGTTAAATCAGATACAGATGAAGTAGCACAGATTACATTTATACCAATGCATTAGTGCGAGTGTGAATCAACGCCTCTCTGCTAAGAGTGACGCCGTGGGTTTTAGTATGAATAAATATATGCTAAAACTTTTCAGTTTCTGAGCCATTTTATTGGTGAATCACTGAACAGTGTTGACAATACATTCCTGCTCTACTGGATCAATCTGTGTGTGTTACTGTCTGTCTGTGTGTGTGTGTGTGCATTACAATGCAGCAGCAGTACTTTAGAGTGATGATTAACTTGTGTGTACAATAAAACATGCATTCACCACAATAATATAGAGCATAATTCCAGGCGGCATAAATAAACATATCAAGCGGAGTGTAAAAGCGGAGATTTATTATCCTGCTGCACCCTCAATAGTGACTAGATGATGTCAAGCTTAAAGTGTCATGACAGAACATTAAGGTCGACTAGCCTGTGCAACCCCTAGCACACACACACACACACACACACACACATGCACGTACGTACGTACACACACACACACACACACTCTCTATCTATCTACCTGAGGTCCAGGTTGGCCTCCTTCCAGAGCAGATCCATCAATCTCAAGATCTGTAGAGTCAACATGTCCTGCCTCAGGTCTGAAAAAGACAGATTTTTAGAAGTATTGTCACGCCATTCTGGGACAGCATTTTGTCCGTCGCTCACCATCTCCATTTTTGAAGATGATGTCCACCGTTTCTCCTCCCAACAGCTTGTTATTGTAAACGATCCACAGAGGTTTCATCTTAGAGTCCATGTACTTGCACTTCTCAACACTGGCAGAGAAGAAGAAGAAAAGTTAAGAGCTAAATGTTCAGTTTATTCTTAAAATGACAATTTGATAATAGATTGCTCAACACATCAAAATGTTTGACTACTGTATATAATCTCCCATCCAATCTTTCATTTGAGCTGACGTCTCCAATCCTACTATTTCCCAACTCCTTCCCCAACCACCCGCCGTTTCAAAACCTGATCATTGTAGAAGTCAAAACGCTGTTGCATGTTTACTTGAATAATAATCATTTAGCTCCATAAAAACTCAAAAGTCAACGCTGAAAACAGTGTTTGCATAAATGCGAAACACACAAATCTTACTTGACTCCAGCGAGCAGCAGGTTGGGGTTGAGCGGGGAATGCAGGTCGGACAGAGTCTCGATGAATCCCGTCTGTCGAAGGCATGTCATCATGACCTCTTTAATCTGAGCTTGTTTTGTCTTTGATTTTATGGTGGCCAATTTAATCAGCTCATTTACTGCTTTCAGCTTACTGAGAGCTTCAACCTACAAAACAACGACAACACATTATAATGCTAACTTCCAGACAATCCTGCCTTTCAAACTGCTTCAGTCCAACAGGCCGCTTTAAAACAGCCTGAACTGTGCGGAGAGAGACAGAAGCTGGGTTTAATATTTTTATATTTATATTTTTAGGCACATTTTAGGATATCACACATGCGCACACACACACACCGTCTCTCTCTCTCTCTCACAATCACTCTTACACACACACACACACTCTCTCGCTCACTCTCGCGCGCGCACACTCTCACACGCACATACACGCAATGGAAACAGCAAGACGCAAGTCAAATCTAATGTGCATATTGGATAGATCTATTCAAAAATAAGAAATTTAAAATGATGCATTTAACAAATTTCCCTCCATTCTGTCAGTTTGGAGTTTGGGATTCTTGCCACTGTTTCCTCTGGATTGATCAGTCGGAGACACTTTAATATTCAACAATATTATTGATCTGACAACACATTATTGGATGAGAACTGAGCTGATGATAACCTCACTGTTTTATGAATTAGATGAATTGAATGCGTATTAGATGATCTTTACGCCGTTATTGAACAGAACTGAATCAACACTGAACTGACCTCAGCTGACAGAATCTGAACTCTGTTTCCATCACTAAATCATTATTTTCCTATTTATCACTGTAAAGCTGCTTTAAAACAATATCTATTGTATAAAGCGCTATAGCAATAAAGGTGACTTTGTGAACTGAATGTCAACATGTTTTGATGCCTAAACAAGTCATGCAATTGAATAATGAATAATGAGTCCAAATCTCACTATTAACTACAACTTTTGTCTCAAACTCCTAATTATTGCTTGTTAATAGTTATTAAGGCAGTCGCTGAGTTCAGGTATTGGTGAGGATTAAGAGATGTAGAATATAGTCAAAGCATTAATATGTGCTTTATAAGTACTAATAAACAGCCAATATCAGAGTAACATGCAAAAATCAGCCAGGAAGATGGAAAAGTTATTGGTTTAACTGTACATCAAATCACATCTGTTGTAGCAGCTTTATTTGACAGTGCGTCACAGAAGAGGTGACTTTCAGGACTAAACTTTTGACTTGATTTCGAAATGTCCAGCTGTCATCGTTCGCAAGCTTGTTCCTCTTCACTGAGACTGTTTGTCCATGTCTGGCATTTGCACTTGTTATTTTTGACAGTTCTCTTTAACACACATTTAGCCCTCTTCAAACCCCTCCTCTCTGAGAGAAAGCTCTGCTCTGATTGGCCAGTCTGTTGTTGTTAGTCAACCGCTTGCAGCGCGTGTCCAAAACCAAAAGCCTATTGCCACATCTGAAGATCAGCTCCGGATCTTCCTCACCGCTCAATATACAGCGATACCAATAATGCTGCCGTTTCACTATTCCAATGCGAGTCCTCTTCCTTTTGAAGTGCATGGAAAGTGATGCAACGTGCGTCTTCTTGAAATGTGGACGACACCAACCAAACGTTTCCAATCTCAGCTACAGCGTTCGAGGGTCTTTAAATGTTCAATAACCACTCATTAACATGATTTAACTTTATCCAAAGCATAAAACTGTACACTTTTTCACAGCAATACTCTTCTTATTAACGCAATGTTCCACTCCTTGGGGTGCTAATAATGAAGAAAATGTGTAACAAGCTCTCCTGTATCTCAGACAGTAGAGAGTGGCGCTTGCAACACCAAGGTCATGGGTTCGATTCCCAGGGAAAGCATTAGAATGTCAATGTGTTTCTTAAATGCAATGCAAGTCAATTTGGATAAAAGCATCTGACAAATGCAAGGAAAGAATGCAATGCTTTGCTACATCCTCTATTTTTTGGACCAAAAGCCATCTCGGACTGAAGCAGATCATACTTGAAAAGGCCGGGAAGAAAATGTCGCACCTGTTTTTTGAGGACCTCTATGTGCGGGATGCAGCCGCGGCAGTACGCTTCCAGAATCAGAGCGAAATGAACCGACACCGCCGGCATGAACGTTTCAGACCTGCAACATACAATCACAAACATTAGTTCTGCTTAAGCATCACTGAAGCATGCATTTCTGCACATGTACACACTTGCCTGAGATGCCAGAATAAGAAATGTCCGATCTTGCGGCTGGACTGAGCGCGCTCCAGGAGGAACCGGCTGAGGGCGCAGTCGTAGTACGGCTCGTAGCGCAACACCTGCACCAGCTGCAGCAAATACTGCAACAGCTCGTCATCCCTAACACACACAAACACACATTCAGCTTTTCACATGAGCTGTGCTTGACGAGGCAGGGCTCTCCCTCTGCTCACCTCATATCTCTGAGGCAGGTGACCGCGAATTCTCGGACGTACTGGTCGGGGTAGTTGAAGTCCAGGAGCTCGAGAGCATCTCGAGGGCTTAGCTTGGGCCAAATCTGCAGCAAAGCCTGTAGCTGCAGTGCCAGAGAGCGGAGGTTGAAAAGCACTGGTTGAGTGTAAGCGTGGGCATGTGTGTGTGTGTGTGTGTGTGCGCGATTACCTGAGCCATGTCTTCATGCTTGCTCCATTTGACAGACAGCAGCAGTTTGGGGAGAGACTGAGGAAACTTTTCTCTGCAGTCGTAGCGAAGCGTCCAGATCAGATCTTTCTCATTCTCACACAGCTGAGAGAGAGGATCCCTCTCCATGATCTCCTTCAGCTCGATGTTAAACTTCTTACCCCCGCGACCCTACACACACCCACTTCAATTCATTAGTAAGACTGTCTCGTAGAAACAATGGTGTTTATGTGGCGGTGATGAGATCAATGGATTTGATAAAACTAGAATCTACAACTACACTAAAACAAGTAGCTGGGACATTATTTAAACATTATAACCTATGTTGAATGTTTATGGATGACACCATTTTACCATTGTTATGTTTTCATTGGATCCTGCTATTTCTGCAGCTTTTTCCAGGATCTACAAAAGAAAAAAAATCAGACCATGACAAATGTTGCCTCATTTTTGATTATGTAAGCGTGAAAAACTCAGAATAATGCATATAAACATGATACTAGCAATACTAGCATTTTTCAATAGAGTTTTACATTTACATTCATGCATTTATCAGACGCTTTTATCCAAAGCGACTTGCATTGCATTCAAGAAACACATTGACATTCTAATCAGTTCTTGCTTTCCCTGGGAATCGAACCCTGACCTTGGCGTTGCAAGCGCCCTGCTCTACTGTTTGAGCTACAGGAAAGGTTATGTTTTGAGAATGAGAAACGTAGAGTAATACCTGGAGATACGAGTATCCTGACATACGAGTATTCAGAGATATGAGATAGAGGGCCACTTTGGTTTTACAGCGGGAGGTTACTGGGGGTGACGAGGGATTCAGGAATATATGCTGGGAGCAGCAGGAGTTATGTGTGTTCAATAATAATAAATATGAGGTTCTGAGGCACATTATTGTGCATGTAGTTTATCCAATACACAACACGGGAAGAAATACTTCGTTATTGTGTTTGCGTTATCTACTAAATTTACGTTATCCCTCCCTCCTCCTCCTCTTCCACAAATGCCACTATCGTATCGTCATCAGCCACTACTATATCGTCTTTCTTGGAGGTAAGAACTCAAAATAAAAAACACATTTTATTTTATATCACAGGAATCCCTAATTTTATGTGTGTGTCTCTATAGCAATTAAAAACATGTTTTTTTTTTAGAGGGCTGGAACGGATTAATTTTTTCCAGTTATTTCTTATTGGAAAAATGATTTGAGATACGAGCAACTTGAGTGATGAGCTCGTCTTAGAACGAATTATACTCTTATCTCAAGGTACTGTATTAGTGTGGACAAGGTTTGAGTTTTGAGCCACATTATTATTCAAATGAGTTTTTCCATTCTAGTGTTGTGATAACATTACCGTATTTTCCTGCACGTAACCCACAGGTTATACCGGATTTTACAAACCCCACATAGGGGTGCGGGTTATATAAGGGTGCGGGCTATATCACAATTTTTTTACATGTGATAATATTTCAATATATTTTTTACCTCTCTAAGGACGTAAGGTTTTTTTGTGTGGTATTTTCTTTGTTTTTCTTTCTTGCGAGAGTTGTTGTCTCTGGCGCTTGTACTGTCACTCTGACAGCTGGCGCTAATAGGCTTGTCAATCATGCAAGAAGACGTGATTGGCTGTGCTGCATGAGGGCGGGCTCTTCTCATCTCATCTGATGATCAACACCTGTAGAATCTCTTCTTAAGGGACGAGCTGCTGCACAGCGGGAGACACTGCTCTCTCTTTTTCTTCTGATTCTGACTTGTGTTTGTTTTCTTATTGTTTGAATTTTGCGCACAAGCACTGTGTACCGAGCCTGAGCAGTTATGAAAATTGACGTAATGTGAACTTACACAAAAAAGTTCATAAATCTATGGGTGCGGGTTATATAAAGGTGCACGTTGTGGCAAAGATTTTTTACACAAAACCTGTGGGCTATATGAGGGTGCGGATTATCTGCGTCTGCGGGTTATATGCGGGAAAATACGGTATTGAGGGGGAAAGATGAAATCTGAGAAATAAAAACTGCTCCTGGACAGCATATATAAACAAAACTGTGCTTAAATCACTTCGCCAGGGGGAGAAATTCTTGACAGAAATATGCTGCGTTAGACATTACGTCAAAGTTGTCAGTCCTTTCCTGACTATGCGAAACTAAGCGTATCTTAAGTCCCGGAAATTGCGTAGAAGCCAATCAGGCGATTTGACAATGGATCTGCTATTTTTTAATCAGTAACTGGAATGTGGCCGACCTGTGGGATATAAACTACAACATCTAGTAACTGCAGTTTTCAAAGATCTGTAGTAAAGAAGAATAGTGTGTGCGAGTAGTGTTGGGTTACACTATGTGTAATTACTCACGTTCACATGTGAGAGATACGCATACCTTGTCAAAAGCGGGAAATACAACAGGTTGTGTTGAATACTCTGGAAAGCTTATATGTAGTTCTGTGGCGTTCTCCGTGTACGGATTGGTCTGAATCGTCCCAATAGGGTTCAACATCTCTTCCAACTCATCTGCAACACAGAAAAAAAGGCATTTCCTGAACACATTTCCTTCCTTTACAAGACACAACCTTACACAAAATGAAGTACTACTGACAGATGAATTGATAACTCACACAGTTTTCTCAACTCTACAGACACACACCCTATGACACATCAGCTTACACAAGCTTGCAGTCACAATCACACCCCAGCAAGAGGAGAAAGTTCTCTGCACTCGATGAATTCATTACACAAAAGTTACAAATAATCAATCAAACAAAAGCATATATTGTTTCCATGAGTCGCTCTCTCGTCAATATACCTTAATTACTTCAAACGCAATACAGAAAGCACAAGCTTTTGTGTCAGGTTGTGATGCTAAATATAAGTAGAGTTGTGTGCATCATATCCCGTGTGGAGCCGATGTGAGGTTTTTGATTGGTTGAAATGAATGCGTGTGTGTGTGTTCTCACCAGGGAAAGAGGACCAGCAGTGAAGGATCATGTCTCCAGTCTTCAGCTGCCCTCTGTAGTCAAACACCATTGTGTTCACCCACGCTATCGGGTAGTGCTGGGCAGAAAATAGAACAAAAAACCATGATTGGTTAGTGTGCATGTGTTTCTCGCGTTGAGGGTGAGGGATAAAAGAAATCGAATACACTTTGGGGGCTGTAGGATCCCCAATAATTGTTATAGCAACCATCCATAAACCCATAGGAAAGTAAGGGTGTGTTCTCACTTGCCAGGTTTGGTTCCATTAAAACAAACTCTAAAACAAATTGGTCTTTTTATTTGAACGAGTGTGAACGCTTCTATCTGACACCTGGTGCCACCAAACAAGCGCACCGGATAGATGGGTCTCCAAACCAACTCTGGTGCAGTTCGACTGAAACATGAACGCAACACGGACCAAAAAAAGGCTGTGATGTCACAAGATGGCGTCAGAACCGGGTCTCCTCGCATCAGGTCTTTGTTTGTTTGTTTGTGTGATGGAGAGATTCTGGATGCTGTTTTGACTCCTTCACACAGTCAAGTCTCTGTTTATCCCGAGGTTATCATGGTCAGCCGGATCCGGGTTAGAAGGAGGACCGGATCAGATGGAACAATTTGTAAGCTCTTCACAAGTTCTCAGCTGGTCAGCGTAGTACTTACAACGAGTGCATTTATCCTAGAGCATTGTTCTGGATGTTTGGTAAGATCTGACACAAAATGTGTCACAAAAGCTGACCAATCAGAACGTATCCCTATGTCTTTAGGTTTGGTGTTAAAATGCCAGATCAAATGAACCAAGCAAACCAATGTGAACACACCCTTAAACTCCAGAACTGGTATGCGACTGCTGAAGAATGTGTGCTATGAATAAAGTGCGTGTGTGTTGATCTCACCACTTTCCCTGCCTTGCGGAAGGTCTGGTATTTGCTCTGGGGGTTTTTGGTGGATCTCTGTTTCTTCACTTTGTCCATAACGGCGTAAACGGCGAAACAGAGGCGGGCCATCCGGGGCAGGTCGCAAACGGCGATGTCAAACTCCAGCGTTTTGTTCCACACATGTTCAGATCGACTGCTACTCTCACTGCTGACCGCGGTCTTGCACAACATCTCTGTGCCGTGAAACAGCCCGGCTCGAACCTGGATCTGCACAAATACAAGTTACAGAAATAAGAAATCAGCACGACACACATCTGCGCTGGCACATGTGTGAATGCTACTCTTAAACAGGGAATTGACCAAAACAGATTAATCTGATAATAATATAACAGCAATATCATTGATCCGACAGCACTTACACTATTGGACGAGAACTGAACTGATGACGACATCACCGTTTCTGTACAAACAAGCTGAATAATTGATGAACTTCATTCAGTTACTGAACAACACTGAACTGACTTCAACTGAATAATTACTGTTTTCTATTGTGTTTTTAGATCTGCTTTACAACAGAACTGAACTCTGAATCATGTTTATCTCTGTAACGCTGCATTGAAATAATCTGTTATTGTATAAAGCGCTATAGAAATAAAGGTTGAGTGACAGTGTTTTGACTGAATAGGAATCTGGCTTAGTTTGTTCAAAAGTAAGGGGTAATTTTATATCAACATATGACAATTACAGTGGAACGCCTAGCAGACAATCACGCAGGAGGGTTTAAAAAAGTAGTAATTTTAAGCTTTGGTAAAATATTTGCATGAATTCTTCAGTAAAGCAATGGTTGTTTACAGGTTTAGAGGTGGGATCTGAATGCGTGTTGCATGCTAGACCTTTCACACGCACTGTCCCTAAGCGTCTGCTTTTGTGCGTTTGACATTAAAGACAGTGCAGCTTTAAATAAACGCGTATGTAATACTGATTCTGAGCCAGCAGGAGGCAGATAAAGGGTTAGTGTTAGTGAGATCATTCTCAGTTCACAGGCGTCGACTATATTTACCTTAGCAGCATCGTCAGCGTTCACCTTGTTACCTTTCACAAGATTAATTCTGAACAAAGACTGAACCTTCCAAACGCACGTATGCAAAACCTGAAGAGAGACAGAAATACAAGGAAAATGTGAGTAAATTGGTTCCATATGCACATATATGTGTCACAAAACATGGAAACAAGTGGCATTCACTTCAAGTTGTCAGGCAGAACACTTTGCACACAAAAAAGAAAATGCTCTCAATTAGGTTTTAACACCAAATTGTGGGACATGTTTTGGTTGTAAACGTCAGCAGAACATCCCCACAGTTAATGTGATGAATTATACATGTGCTTTCTCTACTGGGACCCTTATATGACCCTGACAGCCCCTAAAATGGCTAATTTCTTTGCACATGGCTTGTGGTTTGATATTTACTTTATCTAATGCAATGGCATTTAGCCATTAAGTGTGGCTTAAGTTTAAATCCCTATACAGTCTGCAGTCACACTTTATATGAGCCTTCTTTAACTACTGTTTACTTACATGGTTCCTAGCCATTTTTTTGGGGATGCATTATTGTGTAGCATGCTGTGTTGTAATGGATCGCAAAAGATTTGCTGCTACCGTGGGAAACGGTAAAGGGAAGGGACAGGTTTGGTAGGTTTAAGGATGGGTTTATTTAAAGTAAGGCCTTTTAAAGGGTAGGTTAGTCCCATCTTGAGACCATTTTTTGAAGATCTCAGCCTTGTTTCGGTCTAGTTTCAGACTAAGAGGACTCAGGATTTAATTTCAAGACCACAACGTTAGTGTCGTGTCTCGCGTGTGATGGTGAGGTCAGCCACTACCCTTGTTAGTCTCACCACATGTTTCCCGTTATCTTGTGTATAAAAGCCCTCATGTGTTCCTTTCTCTTTGTCAGTTGTTGAACGCGTTTCGTCGTATGTGGTTGTGCCACCTAGCTCTTCTGTTTTGCACAAGTGTGCTCTATTTTGCTAATGTTTAACGTTTTTCATTTTTGTTCATTAAAGAGAGTTTTCAGCTGAACCCTGCTCTCCATGCCTTCGTCCTCCCGAATTGGGCTCCTTTTGGTCCCGTCCGACTGGGAAAAAATGCATTGGGCTGGTTGATAAAATTTGGGCTGGTTTTTTATGCATAAAAACATTAAAACAAACTTTAAAACGTCACGCAACATTTTGTATTATTTATAACGTACGCATTTTGGGCTGGTATTTTTTTAAATGGGCGGGTTTTATGCTGTAGTTGGGCTGGAAATCTTCAGTCCAATCTGGCAACACTGACCAACACCCGTTACAGGTAGATATATATCAGTTAATTGCCAGTGCATTGTCTGATTTACTTGATCACATCATTACTTTGACTTGATGTAAATCTCAAATTTCAAGTTTTTTTTTTTATTTCAAGTTTGATTTCTTTTGTTACTGTTGTACTGGTCAGAAATAAATGGTGAAAGTGTAAAGAAATTCACCAAAAGTAATATGAGATATGATTGCAAAAAAGCTACTTGTACTAGATCTTGTTTTTTATACTCTAACATATTACATAATTAAGCAATATCACAAGAGCGGTTTTCATGAATATGAGCACGACTGCAAACATAACATTGATGTTTTGTAATATTAAAAGGCAGAGTAGACAATACATTTTGTTATACTGGTTGAAACTCTCTTCACATCCTCATAGCAAGCAATAATAGAAGTGCAATACAGTAAATGACTCTGAAGTGTGTTAGTCTGGCTCTGCTTTGGTCTTGCTCTCAGTTTAGGTGGTCTTGACTACAACACTACATTCAAGACGTTTTTAAAGTGGGACTCAATTTGACCTTACAGGCACAAAGTCAAACACTCACACACACTCCACACTCACACATATACATTCCCTTCGGGGGTTGGGCTTAACAGCAGCAGTTTTGACGTGGTCAGCAATCTGACATCTGCAAAGTAACTCACATGATCAGTGCTAACACACACATGCCTGACTCACTTCCTGGAAGACATTTCTGAAACTCACTGGCCCAAAACAGTGTGTGTGTGTGAAGAAAATAAACTGTGCTGTGCACTGGACGCGACACATGACCACCATTTACATGATCTATATCCGTCCAACACACAAACACACAGCTCCAAACATTAGCTAAAACCAGTCAACAAACAAGTATAGCAAGAAGCTGCAAAACAAGAAGAGAAACGATAAAAAAAACACCAAGTTTGCTGTTTGCACATGTATTTATACGACATCTGCTGAGATAAAAGCATTCAAATGATTCATCTAATTTTCTCTTAGTCCAGTTTAATGAGCAAAAAGAAATACAAGCATCTCATTCTTAGTTAGACAACAATGCCCAAAACAATGCTGCATTTATTTGAGCTTCTGCCTCAACCAATGGCGTGAGTTTGGGATGGAACCGCCTGTTTGCTTGAACAATGGCAGACGAGATGCGATAGGAGTTTAAAATAAAAATACAGTGGAGTTCACTTATCTCGAGTCACGGTTAACTCGCCAATCCTATTATGTCGACGTTTTTGAAGTGGAACCGCCAAACTCCCTATTTATCTTAGCATTTTCTTGTGGGTTATGTCAATTCTTTTATGTCGCTGAACCCTGATATCTCGACCACAAAAGAGGGACAAATTCGCCCCTTCACATAGTTATCTCGTGACTGAAGATAGTACTGAGTTCACTGCGCATGCGCTGAGTTTGCGTTGCACGTCGCTCTGTCAGTGACGCTTCTCTGAAGTGAAAGCACATATCCTTCTTACGCTTCTCAACGAGCAGCGAGTGCTGTCGTGTGTCCCACCCCATCCCAAAGCCTCATCCGCTTCTGTGTGTTCATAAAGCCCGCCTTCTCTGATTTGATTGGTTTTCTCAAATATTTGAACATTGGTCGGTAGCGAGCGGTAACGACCAATGAGTATGAGGCTTAGATGAACACACACAAACACATCCTGCTTCTGTTCTGACATGAGCTCTGCTCAGCGCCGCTGAGGGAACATGGTTATTAAAAGACGGGATGAAGCCGAATTTGTTGAGAAAGCACATTAGACAGGCAGAACGCAAGAAAGTATGCAATCTAGTACAGTGTGATGACCTAACAAATATGTTATGACTGTTTACACTGTGAGCAAAATTGTGTTTGCAATGTTGGAGAATATAATTAAAGGTTTGTATGGAGAATGGAAGGTGTTTTCTCTGTCGACATAACCGTATTCCACTGTAAATCGTTATCTTTGCAGCGCTTTTTGGTGCAGCAAGGGGTGTAAAACTAAGAGAACCTTTGATTATCTGAGGTGCAGGACACACAGGACACACTCCTTACCGTTGGCTGTCTCTTCTTCGGGGGCAGCGGAAGAGGAGGGTTCGAAGACTTCCGGGCAAGGACTGATCCAATGGTGCTGACTTCCTTCTCAAACATGGCCTTCACAATGCTACAGTGAACCATTGTCAGATGAGGGTTCTCATTTGCCAACAAACAAGCCCTGATGTACTACACACACACACACACACACACACACACACACACACACACACATTAGCGTTTTCATACATCAACATTTTCATTTGACAAAGAATACCATGATACTAGTATGGATCGTGCCTAAAAATAATACTGCAACTTTTTAGTAATTGTTTGGTCGTATGATTTCTTACGATTATGTGAGCAACTGAGTGTGTGTTTATGTCTGCATGGTTTGAGTTTTTATGCACTTCCTGGAACACGGCACTTCCAAGCATGTCTTTAATGGACTGCCGATGATCGCTCACCTGACTGGTTTTAAGCTCATGATGGAACTCAACCATTATGCACACAAAATTGAAAGCAAAGCACACACACTTTCGATTGAACACGACCTACCAGTTAGGCATTTCACTAGCCGAATTCTTTTCATCGTTTTTCGGAAAAACAACCGGGGCGTTAAAGCACATTTCATTCTCAGGAAGTTTTTGCATAGTAAACATGCTAATCAATTGCTCTGCAGCTCACTATGCTAATATAAAGCATTGTGAATTTTAAATGTGAGCGCAAATGAATCAAACAACAGACAAAATAATTCCGGCCCAACTGGAGAATCCAATAAAATAACCAAATAAATATTTTAATAATAATCATTACTCTGTGTGCTGACTTCCAATGTTAAAAAATATCTACTTTTATGTTAATACAGTTCACAAATCTTTTGGTAATAACGTATTGTTACCGGCGTGTGTGTGTGTGTGTGTGTGTGTGTGTGTGTGTGTGTGTGTGTGTGTGTGTGAGAGAGAGTAAGTGTTGAGAGAGAGAGAGAGTGAGAGAGTGTTGAGAGAGTGAGTGAGAAAGTGTGAGTTAGTGAGTGTGTGTGTGTGAGAGAGAGAGTGAGTGAGTGAGATAGTCAGTGTGTGTGTGTGTGTGTGTGTGTGTGTGAGTGAGTGAGAGTGAGAAAGTGTGAGTGAATGAATGAGTGAGTGAGAAAGTGTGAGTGAGTTAGTGAGTGTGTGTGTGTGTGTGTGTGTGTGTGTGTGAGTGAGAAAGTGTGAGTGAGTTAGTGAGTGTGTGTGTGTGAGAGAGAGTGAGTGAGTGAGAGTCAGAAAGTGTGAGTGAGTGAGAAAGTGTGAGTGTGAGTGAGTGAGAAAGTGTGAGTGAGTTAGTGTGTGTATGGAGTTTTGGTTCCTTGCCGCTGTCGCCTATGGCTTGCTCAGTTGGGGAAACTTAACACTTAAAATTCATCAATTGTATTGATTCGCCTGCTCTTTTGGGGCTTCTGTTCAGCCAAACAAACTTTGTTTATATTGTTTTTCCTGTAAAGCTGCTTTGAAACAATCTACATTGTAAAAAGCGCTATATAAATAAAGGTGACTTGACTTGACTTGTGTGAGTGTGTGTGAGAGAGTGTGAGGGAGAAAGTGTGAGTGAGTGAGTTAGTGTGTGTGTGTGTGTGTGTGTGTGTGTGTGTGTGTGTGTGTGTGTGTGTGTGTGTGTGTGTGTGTGTGAGTGTGAGTGTGAGAGTATGTATATGTGAGAGTGACTGAGTGTGTGTGTGTGTGAGT
Source organism: Rhodeus uyekii (assembly GCA_037043235.1). Classification (NCBI taxonomy): domain Eukaryota; kingdom Metazoa; phylum Chordata; class Actinopteri; order Cypriniformes; family Acheilognathidae; genus Rhodeus; species Rhodeus uyekii. Next base: position 704,791 of record JAWRVZ010000167.1, read on the forward strand.
GAGAGAATGAGTGTGTGAGTGCGTGAGTGAGTGAGTTTGTGTGAGTGAATGTGTGTGTGTGTGTGAGTGAGTGAGAGTGTGTGTGTGTGTGTGTGTGAGTGAGTGAGTGAGAGTGTGAGTGTGTGTATGTATATGTAAGAGTGACTGTGTGTGTGTGTGAGTGAGTGAGTGAGTGAGTGAGTGTGTGTGTGTGTGTGTGTGTGTGTGTGTGTGTGTGTGTGTGTGTGTGTGTGTGTGTGTGTGTGTGTGTGTGTGTGTGTGTGTGTGACATAACACACAGAAAACGTTCCACATTTTTTCATTCCATTACATAAACAATTGTTCAGTTTATTTAGCTATTTGAATTACGAGGACATTTCCATATACACAATGTAGTGGGTGTTAAATATGTACTGAAACTGAATACACACCAAAAAATATAATTTGGTCCTCAATGTAAGTCAAGCCAGTGCACACACACACATTATTCAAATATACAAATCATAGAGCTTTGAAAAAGAGGTTTGAAATGTTGAAATGAGTAAAAGAATAGCTTTTCAGGTGCGAAAGGCATGACACTTGCAGCACTTGCACGACACTTGTACTTTGCACCGTTGATTAATTAATTAATTAACACCAGTGAAGCTTGGAAAATACAGTTAGACCTTCCATTTCTGTCATTGTATCTTACTTTGTACTGATTAAGAGGGTGATCTTCAAACAGGAACTCCATTTTGCCGCTGACCCGCAGCACATAATCGCTCCGGGGACCGATGTCATCCTCTGGGCCGTGAGTGGTCTGCCATTTCTTCAGAGACTGGTCCATTAGTTCAGATACTGTACAATGCAATGACACTTTCAGGCTAGCTGTGTCCTGCAGAGAGAGAGAGAATCACGACTGATCATTCATTTCACGGGCGAGATAGCAGCCGCAGGCCACATACTGAGATCGCCCTACACACCTGTGACTGGTCGTAGTGCATGGTAATTTTGATCACGCCCTCATGCTTGTCAATCAAACTGTCCAACAACCCCGTCTCCAGCTGAGGGGAGTAACAGCTCCGCAGCCACTCCCCCCATGACATCATCTGCATTTGGTGCATTTTCTCTTCGCTGATTCGCTTCATTTTGGAACGAAAGTCCTTCACTTCCTGGTCTTGCAGGGCGTCCAGCTCGTGAAGACCTGTGCCATGTGGCATAACGTTCAGTGACTTCACACTCTCGCATTATCAACATCATCCACGGCAGACATGGCGTTTATGCAATGAATAACAGAATCTCAATTAAAATCAGGTCAACTCAGCTCAGTCACACATGAAATATTGTTTAAACACTGTTAATTTTTTTCAGCTTCAAAACGAGCTTAAAAAAAGTAAAAACAATGTGCGATAAGTCAAAGAAATCGTTAGAAGAAATGAGCACGTGTGAGGAACAAGGAGAAAGGAAAATTATCCCATAATTTACTCACTCTCAAACCATCATAGATGTATGACTTTCTTCTTTCAGCCAAACACAATCTGACTTGTATTAAAAAATATCCCGGCTATAAAATGGGAGTGAATAATAACTTAGGTTTTGCAGGCCAAAAAAAGCTATACAACAGCTACAACTAATCACTGGCTTCCAGTACCGACCGCACCCGACCTCAGAGTGACCTCTGACCTCAGGCATGACGTATTGATGAAAGCAGAAACGCAGAGGACAGAGCAAAACAAAACGCCGGTCTCGAATTAGAAGTCTAAAACAAGAAGTTTTAGAGTGAAATGTGGGAGGAGCCTATAGCCGGGTCAGAGGTCACTCGCGTACGGCCATTACTGGAAGCCAGTGATTATAGTCTATAGTTATAATTAAGGAAATTTTTCTGAGAAAAACTGCGTTCAGAAGGCCTGGAGTCGCATGGATTACGGTTATGATGGATGGATCCGCCTTATGCCTTTCAGTTCTGTTCCTCACACAAGTTTCGTGAATTAAAAGAGTTTTGCATTACACAACTGGATTAATACGTAATTCCATTGAAAATATACATCTCCTTAAGTAATAAGTTATTAAATCTGCCAAAATGAAAGATGTTTAAAGGATGACCATTTTAATTTTGACCTAGCTATTGCTTTTAATGAGAGTGTGTCCCGTTGAGTTGTGAGACTGAGCTCTGAGGGAAAGGTTTCACATGGCTTCCTGATAACACAAATGATGACATTTACAGAGCATTAAAAATTAATTTGATCCTCTCCACTGAGAGAGACTGTGTGTGTGTGTTTCAGAGGCAGTGAATGAGTAAGCGAAGTGTAGTGCGTGAGTGTGTCGAGCCTGACGTCGCATCACAGTCTTATGATGATTAATGCACGCATACGCATAAACAGAAAATCAGCATCATGCACTGCTGCCACCAAAAAGTGTGCGGCAAAGATTAAAATGCATGTTATAAAATCCATACACATGTAAAACTGAGAGGGTGATCGTTGAGAAAAGCACATGCCGGTTATTTTGGATCCATACAGTCAGTCTTAAAGTCACGGCATCTACATTTACCTGCTGTCGGTACGTTGTTGATCAAACAACATAAAAAGAGAGACAATCTCTCACTTCACTGAATCACTTTAAGAAGAATACATGTATATTTAATTTACTCTGTGCTTTTTCATTCTGTCGTATTTCTAGTGTTTTTCAGGTGGGTTTATGTCATTTGAGTCTTTGTTCTGTTGTAGTCTGGTTTCTTTGCTCTTACTTATCTTCTGTAAGCCTGAGAGTTTTTAAGGCTAGAATTAGTTTTTATAAATGATATTAAAACTGATGATGAGAACTATGAACTTTGAATAGTATTAAATGTTTTGATATCCTAAAAACCTTATTTAAAGCAAAAATAACTATACCGAGATACAGTGGAGTTCACTTATCTCGAGCTCGGTTAACTCGCCAATACTATTAAGTCGACGTTTTTGAAGTGGAACCGCCAAACTCCCTTTTTGTCTTAGTATTTTCTTATCGGTTACGTCGATTCTTTAATGTCGCCGAACCCTAATATCTCGAGCACAAAAGAGGGACAAATTCACCACTTCACACGGTTATCTCGTGTCTCATGAGCGTACCTAGTTCACTGCGCATGCACTGAGTTCGCGTTGCACATGCAGTGCTGCACAGCCGCAGAAGAACTCGCGGAAGTGGCGGAAAAATCAAGCCTTCTAGATGCTATCTTGGAAGAGGAGGTGCAGGAGTTCACAGATTACATCGACAAAGACGTTGTTACTGATTGAAGCATTTGTTTTCAAGCAGACCGTTAAAGACAAAAAGCAACAAAGCATTTTAGAGTTTGTAAAGAAACCATAATAACCGCGTGTGCAATACTATCAGAACTGTGTCCGAGCGAAATGACTGTGTTATGAGCAAATGTGTTTATGTGTGTTGTGACTGTTTACGCTGTGAGCGAAATTGTGTTTGCAATGTTGGAGAATATGATTAAAGGTTTGTATGGAGAATGGAAGGTGTTTTTATTGTATACTGGTAAATCTCTGCTGTTAGTTGGTGCACATATGCCTTTTGTTGTTAGCAAACATATACAATGTTCACACATTTTTATAGCATGCCGATCGCTTCATCAAATAAAACGGCATATTGGCTGTTGGTAATCTCCATCATCGGTTATCTCGACGCATTTTTGTAACCCCCGAGGCCGACGACATAACCGGGCTCCACTGTATATTGTTATCATAAAATAAAATCACTTATGTAGAATTACTTTCCTGTAGCTCAAACAGTAGAGAGTGGTGCTTGCAACACCAAGGTCAGGCTTCGATCCGCAGGGAAAGCAAGAACTGATTAGAATATCAGTGTGTTTCTTGAATGCAATGCAAGTCGCTTTCGATAAAAGCGTCTGACAAATGCAGAAATGGAAACGTACTCATATCGTGATAATATTCATATCGCCCAAACCAAGACGTGATCCAGAACGCCATTCGTCTAAACAAGTCTCTCGTTTCCAACATGGAGTAGAAGCAGTGAGTGGTATTGGAGTTTATTGCCGCCATAGCATCTCCAGCAATTACATGGCAGATACATGTTTACCATAATATTACAAATACAATATAATGAAACACACATTTTATGAAATACAATGTAGACAAACAATAAGTACATGTACAAAATGAATGCATTCTTGAGATGTACTAGTGCTAAGAATTGTAAAAATCTTAAATACTTAACGGTTTGTCCTGATAAAAAGAGTGTCTCATTACAATAAAAATGGAGCCGTCCTAAAGTATATGTTTTACAGACAAGTTGTTAGTACAGCATTTACATTTTGGTGGCTCTTCTACCTTCCACTCATGTGACACCTTGTATTTACAACTCGGTCGTGTCTTTTAATTTGACATTCTACTCATTCTGCTAACCATTTCTCTAATACATATATTGGTTGATAAAGTGATTTATGTCTGAGGGAGGAATTTGGCGTTAACGGACTCTTTCTGCAAGAACTTGTTTTGCAACCACGTCTGCTTGCTGATTTCCAGTAATGTCACTACGTCCTGGAATCCGGTGAAAGATCGTCTTCCATGTGTGGAGAACATCAGAAACTGAGCGCACTGTGTCCAGTGTAGAAGCGTCACTGGTTATAATGGCTTCTGACTGCTCACATCCAATGAAGGCAAGTGTCATCTGTTAAGAACTCCAACTCTGAACTCTCGATGTCTTACCCCGGAGGCAGGCAATGCAAATGTTTTGTGAGATATCCAAAATTTTTAAATTCAAACAAGTGGTCCCGCAGGTACAGGGGGACAAAGGGCCCTGGCAAAAGGGGGCTTGGCATCAATGCATTTGAGGCACAGCATAGGCTCATTTGATGTGATTTAAAGTGGGTGGGTTGTATTGTATGCAGAAGATATGAGACGCACCTGTTCATTTATGCTACTTTACTGCACTGGCAACACCTTTCAAGACATCAAAAAGCCTTCTCCAATGCAGAGTCTTAAGTTTGAGGTTTGATGGCAGTCACAAGAATGAACATGTCCATATTCTAGGTTACCTCGCCACATCATTAAATGAATCTTTGCCATGCATAATGCAATCGATTAAAGCTAAAAAAGGATAATAATGTTTATGTTTTTAAGAGATCAAATCTTTAGTTTATTGTACTTTATTGTTATTATTAAAATAACTGATATCTGATATCTGGTGTCACTTACATAAATCATCTAGAAGGAGTCTTTCAAAATTCATAGCAGGACATTTTAAAACCATCCAAAATGGCTGACTTCCTGTTGGGTGGAGCTTATGAAAGCTAAAAGAAAATACAGTATGTTTGTCATGTTGAGGAAATCGTGAATATCAGATCAAATTTCTGGCCACTACAGTGCTAAATAAATTGAGATATTAGGGGGCGCTACCCACAACAAATCACCAAAGAATTGCAAAATGTTGCCAAGCGTCAAGAGTTTGCATGCTCTCCGTAGAGACCAAATATGCATCTTTGAACTAGGGGGCACTGTGGAGCAGATGAGGCATGTTTCTCCAGAAGTGCAGCATCAACTCAAAAGATGTCCTAAGGCATTTTTTTAATGTTTTTAGCCATGTTAAGCCAATCAAAACTGAACATTTAAACATCACACATTCCATCCAACACTGACTGATTTCCTGTTGGCCGAAGTCAGACAAAACCGAACCTACATGACGTCATCAATGGCCATACCAAGTTTCACGGACATCGGAGAAACTTAGCCACAGCCTACATTTGGTGTAGCTATAGAGCCTCTCGATCACACCCAAGCCCAAGCACCACATAACACTTTTCTGATGTCTCTCCAATGTTTCATGAGTTTTCAAGCATGGCAGAAGCCTAAAAAATGGCTGATTTCTCTAAAAGAGAGAAGAAGAAGAAATAATGCTGAAAACAATAGAGCTTTAGCACCACTTTAGGGTTCGGGGCCTAACGAGACGGTTTTGGAGCTTGATTGCTTAAATGCTTTATTTATAATGAGAAGGACGTTTTAAGCTATGAAACTTATAGGATGTTTTAATGGTACAACACATATCTCTTTATAAGTCAAAATATTGAAGAAATTTGATTTCTCCCTTTATATATGGATTATAGTGCAATTCAAACAAATCGCCCAACTCAAGCGTTTTCATTTTTATTCCCAATATTTTCAAAAAGCACAGTCATATAAATATATATTATATATTGTATATTTAAAAAAAAAATACACTAAATATAAAATAAAATTTTAGGTATTACCACGTTTTTTTTTTTAAAGCTGTAAGACAAAAGCCAGAGTGTAGTTTGAAGTTGTTGTGCCAGAGGTCATCACACATTCCTGATATTTGGAACAGCAACTCAATTGTGAGTGTGATATTGTTTTAAATATCAAGTTAATATGGGGTAGTGGGGCATTTAAGACACAATATTGCTAGATGCTTGGTCATTTTTTGTTCTGTAAACAAAACAATATTCCTAAAAAAACCTCAATTGTTGCATGTCTTGGAGCAATATTTAGAGATAGTTCATTCCTGAATGAATCAGTTTTTGAACAAATTTGTTGATTTGAATGATTCAGTGATCCTCTTATAATACAAAAAAGACCCTGGGGTAACAAGAGTCATTGAATGATCACATCCTATCTATTGGATATTGGCCAAAAGTATAGCTGTGATGAAGTGCATATGTGTCACCTTTCCCAATGAGGACTCCGATCTTTGAGTCGAGTAGGCGCTCCGCACGTCCACAGTTGCGTGTGATCAGTTTGAGGACGGGCAGGAATGGTCGCACGTCGCATAGTCTCCTGGTCTCATCCTCCAGCTCCTCGTGCACGGCTGCCTGGTTCACACACTCGAACATGTGACCCTCCATCTCCCCCAGCAATGAGAAGAGAGGGTACGCCTGTGCCTCCTTCCATAACAGCTACATCGATGAGAGTGAATAACAGAATCAAAACCGCATGCCAAATACCAATACTCAATACTATCTGTACTATAAACCAGGGCTCTTCAACTCCAGGGCTCCCCAACTTTGCTTCCAACCCTAATTTAAAACACCTGTTTTTTGCATACTATACATTAGGGAAGTATTTGATTTCGGACACAACTTGTTTGGGTTGTCTGGCTAGAGTTAAACCAAAGACACTCATATTACAATGAATGAGGAAAAAGCATTTTTTTTGTCATGATTTGAGTGTTCAGAAACTAAATTTATGAGACCCTTGTCAGATGTCATTGGTGTTTTCAAATATCAAATTTAATTGTAAGTTTGGTCAAGTCAAGTCACCTTTACTTATATAGCGCTTTTGACAATACAGATTGTTTCAAAGCAGTTTGGTGAACAGCTTTGGAGAAATATGAAGTTTCTCTATATTCAAATACACAGGAGCTGCACTTGCATGACTGAAGTAGCCGAAATACAGACGGCTGCCGAGAACGATTTATCTTAGAAAGACTTTGTCTGAACTAAGCTGGACACTGGCTCTCCAGAACTGAAGCTGAAGCGCTCTTATACAGACTATCTGAAGTTAAAGTGCCCTTGCATTCCTTCTTGATAATGGTTAAACTAAAATCTAAAAGGTTAGAATGACATTTTCAGAAGAAAATGTGAGTGGTGCTTGTACATGGAAAACTCCACCAGAATACATGATTGTTTTGGGTGGTCACCATGAGTGAGAAAAAAAATGCCGTTTCGCAGTTTCGACTCTGGGCACCCCCCACCTGCTCACCAGGCGAACCCGGGGGTCCTAAACGTAAGCCCGGGAAACCCTATCTGAACCCAGCCCGCGCCTCCAGAGAGCCACGCAACTGGTCAACCAAAATCAACTTCGGTCTTGGCGACTTCGGTTTCAGACCCTCCTCCCGGCTCTCCGCACCCTCCTCGGAGTACCAGGGCTTTGGCCTGGACCCTTACCGCGGTACTCCCCTCCCCCTTCTGTTAGTTATTTAAACTCCAGTTTTCACACCTGAAGTATTACTCCTGACTCTAAAAGGGCGAACCTGCTTGTAAACAAACATACGCACCAGTTTGATGTGTTGGATGGTGCTCTCGCGAGGAACCTGCATCTGGATGTAGATTCCAGTGGGCAACAGGAAGTCCACCATCACCTGTTCGGCTCCATCCAGCTCTGACTCCGCCCACAAGTCCAGCTGATCGGTCTTGGCGGGAGGCATGGCAGAGAACGCGCTGGAGCCAAACCATGGGAACCTCAACACAAAATTAACACAAACAAAAGTTAGCCAGAAAGTAACACACAAAAGGTCAAGTAAAAAGCTTTTGCCACTGGAATACTTGGGAAACTTAAGTGCGTAAAGAAACGCCACTGAAATTTTCAGGGAAAGCAGGGGCGAGTAGGGCGAGGCCAAGGGACACGAGCGTAGCAGGACGTCACCTGCACGCTGCACCGGCCTCGGATCTCTTTGAGAAGTGGAGATAAAAAAAGAGAGGAGCGACGGCAGTGAAGGAAGAGGGAGGACCAGGCCTGGACTTTATGTTGTGTTTAGTTTTTTTGTTCAGTCGTCCGTGAGGGGCTGCCGCCATTACTTTCATTTTGTATTTGTTTATTTATTCACGTATTTGTGGACTAAAAAAAAAATTTCCCGCGAGCAAAAACAGCACTTGAGAGAAGATCGAGCACGCGTATGTTCACGCGTGCGTATTGCTGCAGATGAGATGTCAGGCGCACGTGAGGGATTAAAATTACCTTGCGGGCTACCGTTTTTTCGCGTGTAGATCTGTTATCCGCTCGCGGATGTAATTTACGCGCGTGCAAACATCAGTTTTGTGCTCGTTTCTTTTTGCCATGGATTTGTCGCCATAGTCGACTTCCATACGCATCTCCCACGAGTTTTCCGTATTGTGTTTGCGTTATCTATGTAATCTAGTTATCCCTCCCTCCTCCTCCTCTGCACATGCCGCTATTAGCCGCTACTGTATCGTCTGTCTCGAAAGAACTCATAATTAAAATCACATTTTATATCACAGGAATCCTTATATGCATTTTGTGTGTGTGTCTCTATAGCAATTAAAAACGTTTTTTTCCATTTTTATTAGCAAAAGGGAGTTTTTTAGAGGGCTGGAAGGGATTTTTCTCTCTCTGTTATTTCTAATGGGGAAAAATGATTTGAGATACGAGCAACTTGAGTTATGAGCTCCGTCCTGGAACGGATTATGCTCGTATCTCAAGGTATTACTGCATTTACATTAAGTACATAAAGTCACGTAATGCATTTCAGAATGTCCAGCTTTATGAGTGATACAACAGCAGGCGCTGTATATGCATCACAAGTGCATACAATTGTTTTTGAAAGGTGATCTAAACATTTGTGGCTTGAAACAGATGGAAAATTTAGCGGTCTCAGTTGCATGTTTTCCCATCCATGTCTCCACACCAGCCACATGACTAAAAACTGAGAATACTAATGCCTCAGTAAAAACAATTCACATTTCTGCAATTGTGTTTCATGTCTTTAGTGGTCCATGAATTAGACGTTTGTCCAGCGTGTACAAAAAGCACATCAAACATACTTGCTCTATATGTGTGTGTGTGTGTTGATCAATGTTTATAAATCAGTAAGAGCCAAACCCCCCCCCAAAAAAACAAAGTACAAAGTCTTTATACTTTTTGAAGCTTGAAAATGTTGCTTGTATTTACATTTCTGCATTTGTCAGACACTTTTATCCAAAGTGACTTGCATTGCATTCAAGAAACACATTGACATTCAAATCAGTTCTTGCTTTCCCTGGGAATCGAACCCATGACCTTGACGTTGCAAGCGCCACTCTCTACAGTTTGACCTACAGGAAAGCTTGCATAGATAATGAAAGAATTCTAGATTCATTTGTGATGATTGGATGTCTTATGGGATTAGAATTACACAAGAATTTTAACTAGATCTTGGAAAGGAAAAAAAAAAAACTACACCAGTCTAAACCCTCAGTTCAAAAATATCCCCTTTGTGTGTCGTGCATCCAGCAACAAACTCTTGCTATTTTCAGCCTGTATTTTCCCTGAAGAGCACAACAATGAGTCACTGAACCACCTGATGCTGCTTATCTCGGTTCTCACCTTACAAACAAACTCAATACCTCACAAGCAGGACGTCATTGAACAGAGAGCAGACAGGTGCGGAGACTCAGTCACACAATGCCGATCGATGAGACATGGGGTCGAGGAGGGGGATGTGGTTCACGTCTCGCTTCCACACACAAACTGCTGAGAAATGGCAAGTGATACAAGGCATACCCACATGAGGGGACAGAGGATGTGGTTTTTCGAACTGTGAACACAGATTTTCACATACAAGTACACTACTGTTTATTTAGACATACACAAACCCAAACCAACAAGAGTTAATTGCTGGGCCAGTGCCGCTGTAAGTGCACTTTGTCTGCTTTTAGAGGGCCGACGGTGCACAACATCCATTACGGCTTGTTTCAAGAGCTTCTAATAACTCTATGCCGTGAAGTGCTTCAGGAAGCCCAACCTCCACGTCCACCGCAGCTCAATACCGCTGACGTTCTCAGACCTCTGACGTCTCCCTGCTGACGGCACCGCTTGTTAAGAGCTACTGTGCTCTGAGGTTTTAACCCTTCATGTTAGTTCTTCCTTTAAGAGAGCACTTTATGAACCAGTGCTCTGTGATCAAGTTATCATAAAGCTTTCCACCACTCTCAAAGAGCCAGTGACCAAGCAGGAGGACGTCAGCCACAGAAGGACTAAGCATTTGTGTTTTGTTGCGTCAGCCTTCTGTGAAAATACAGCAGGAATCGGCATCTTGCGCTCACAGAATTAATTGGGATCAATGACTTGAAATTCAAAGTTAAAAGGACACATTTTCAACATATTTTCTTTGCAATAATGAATAAATACACAAGTCTGACTCCAAAACAGCTTTTATTGAAACCAAGGCCAGCGAACAACTCATTGTGGAATTTGTTCATCTAGAACAGAAAAAGAGCGAAACAGGATCACTGGACTAAAAATAGCATTACCTTCAAAAGGATCCTAATGCTAGGAATGCGGTTATTTATTTTCAACAATGTGAATGTCTCAGTTGAGCATTATTTATTCTTTGGTAAATCAGTCCCAATTTCGGCGCAGGCTTTGCAAATAGACTTTTACAGCAATGCCACAGCAACTGTGTTAATTCTAATGCCTGATCTGTGATTTCTGCTTTGTAATGATTCATGTACTGATATAGACAGATGTTCTTTGTCTATGTGTCAGTAAATAAAACCAATGATTCTACACATTGTTTCTCTTACGGCCATTACACAACACAAGCGGCGCATTTTTACGAAGTGTATGTTAACCAGTGACTGCCTTCACTCCTGAGCAGGAGCAGTGCGCGAGTGTTGAGCCGGAGCACTTTCGGCACACAGTCTATTTTTGCTACGCTGCTTACGCAGAATTAAAGTCGAAGCACACTTTTGGAGGATAAAACAAATGTGAATTCTCACCAAAATGCTCAAAATCCACAGGATAAGCACATATAGTGTGTTTTAACAAGAATTTGAATATGTCAAAAATCAAAAATAATTATAGATTTAGACATATTAGTCTGTTTATTCCGAGGTTACCGTGGTCAGCCAGTTCTGGGCTGTATCCAGATCAGATGAAGGACCTGCACCTCGACAAGAGCACAGCACACACACACACTCACTCACAGACACACACACACACACACACAACACCTGGGTGTGCTCTTTGATACCACCCTTTGATTTGAAAGACATGTTTCTAGCATCTGTAAAACGGCATTCTTCCATCTTAAAAATAAATCTAAATTGCGACATATAGTTCAAGGCTAGATTATTGTAATGCTCTACTAGGTGGTTGCCCTGCACGCTTAATAAACAAATTCCAGCTGGTCCAAAATGCAGCAGCTCGAGTTCTTACTGGAACCAGGAAGTATGAGCATATTAGCCCAGTTCTGTCAAACCTGCACTGGCTTCCTATTAATCACCGAATACATTTTAAAATCTTGCTAATTACTTACAAAGCATTAAATGGTTTAGCTCCACAGTACTTGAGCGATCTCTTAACACATTATAGTCCTTCACGTCTATTGCGATCCCAAAATACTGACCAGCTTATAATACCTAGAATATCAAAGTCAACTGCTGGCGGTTGATCCTTTTCCTATTTAGCTCCTAAACTCTGGAACAGTCCTTCCTATTACAGTTCGGGAAGCAGACACACTCTGTCAGTTTAAATGTAGACTAAAAACACATCTCTTCAACCTGGCATACACATAACACATTATACATACATTTTTAATCCAAATCATGTAAAATGATTGTTAGGCTGCATAATTTAGATAAGCCGGAACCGGGAACATTCCCATAACATCTGATGTACTCGATACATCAGAAGAAGAATGGCATCTACGCTGATATTGGTCTCTGTTTATTCCGAGGTTACCGTGGTCAGCCGGATCCGGGCCGTATCCAGATCAGATGAAAGACCTGCACCTGGACACGAGCACAGCACTGCCCTGGGGTGCCCTCCCCTGTGACGATCATGAACCCATCTCTAACCGGACCAAATTGGACTTCATATTGGACTTGAATTATCAATATAATAATCATGTACTGTCTGGCTGTTGGCCAGAGGAGAACTGGTCCCCCGACTGAGCCTGGTTTCTCCCAAGGTTTTTTCTCCATTCTATTCTTCATTCGTTACGTCACCTGCTGGAGTTTTGGTTCCTTGCCGCTGTCGCCTATGGCTTGCTCAGTTGGGGAAACTTAACACTTAAAATTCATCAATTGTATTGATTCGCCTGCTCTTTTAAGGCTGCTGTTCAGCCAAACAAACTTTGTTTATATTGTTTTCCTGTAAAGCTGCTTTGAAACAATCTACATTGTAAAAAGAGCTATATAAATAAAGGTGACTTTACATTTAAACTCATATATTCAGTTATATTCTTATATATTAAGTTTGGGTGAAAGTATGGCATATTATAAAAAAGTAAAGTAAACAAGCCAGAAAATTATATATAAACTTTCTTATAGTTTATTATGTAATACACTACCCAAAATCAAACCAGAGTTTGTGCTTTTCTCTTTTAAACCGTAGAGTTTGCGGTCTGGTAAACACACTGAAGCGTGACTGAAACAGCATGATCGGAGCGGTTCTCTTGGTTGTGTTTGTTGTTTATCACTTATATGCGAATACTGTACACACTCCATTAACAAGCTTTCAAGACTATCAAGTTGATAAACGACCAACTTAGAGAAAAAACAAATGGAGATGTCTATGTAAAGAAGCGCTCACTTATATACAGCTTTAGAGCCGCTGCTGTGACGCAATCAAGGTTGACTGGTGACGACACCTTCAGCACACAGTTTGGCATTATGGGATGTTATGCATAAGTGTAATGCATAAAATGGTTAAATCCTTGTCCTTCAACAAAATTAATCATCATTTCAGTGAATATTGTGGACGGTTTCATCTTCTCAGCTCTGCTTGCCTGGTATTTCTGTCTGATGATATAAGATGCTTCACTCATCTGACTCGCCTCTCTGGTTTCACTTCATGTTTAAGTGCGAGTTTGATGGCGCACTGAACTTGTGTTAGACTCATCGGCGCTGCATGTATCTGCTTTCCCTAAAACACACGCAGCCCGACCTCAGTCCCAAATCTTTATCATATACTTGATAATATCATAGATTTCGGCTCAATTTTATTTACAGTTAAGTAAGAAAAGCAGAGTATCCTTTGTGTTTCATTATGAAATGTTTTCTAAAAAATAAAAGCACAAGAGACATGCATTTATATACTTTTAATAATGAACAGAATTTTAAGCTTTGGATTTCAGAAATATACTTGTAAAGACAAAAATGAACCTGTCATTCTATCCTTTTTGTCTTTCTTCCTTCCCCTAAAGGAAAACACCCTTGAAATGTAGTTAGTTTTCATTCATCATCCATCAGTAATTTAAGCCTTTGATTAAAATGGTACAAATTTAGCCAATATTTAACAACATTTCAGGTTGATGACAAAGATTCTACAATTATTAAAACTACTGTGATAGATTCCCTGATCTTTAGTTGTCTGTGTTTTAAAGAGTGTTTGTTATGGGACTTTTTGTCTATTGATCGGTTTTTGACAGATGAGGGACATTAAACAAAGGGAACCATAAAGGCATTAAGGTTTTACTACTGATTAATTTTTTAACACAAAACAGGAAGTTCTCTCTACCTATTATACTCTCTCTCTCTCACACACACACACACACACACACGCACTGTGACTAATGGAAGACCTTATGACCCGGCCACACACAAATGCTAAAAACACTTGACACCCACCCTTCACACAGAACACATTTATCAAAACACTGATGAATGAGCAAATGAAGCAGATCAAGCCTACAGTACAAATTCAGCAAAAGACTGAGGGAGCAAATGTGCCGCAAACACCGTCAGAAAACCCTGACTCTTCATTCCCGCACAGAGACAAGGGCAACACTGAATCCTGGAGATTTCCGGAAAGTGATGGCGTAACTATGGTCACAGTTCCGCTGATTAATCACATTTGAATGGATTGAAAAGCCTGTGATCCTGTTTCTTTACTAAAGAAACGTCACATGATTTGTTAACGTAGACCTGAAGTGTGCTCTTGTCATTTTAAAACAACTTGGTAGCTTATCTTTACAGTGACCGTTCTATTTACATTTTTCTTCTTCTCCATCTTATGCTTCTAGGGAATCAAAACAACATGATAAACAAAACAAAAAAGTTTAGTTTTTTTTTTTCTATTTTATGAATAATTATAGTATCTATTGTTTTTACCATAAAAAACATGCTCCAAGTGAAAAGCTATACTTAAAGTGCAACTTTGCCGATTTCTAAAGAAGTATTTCCTACTCAAGTTCTCTGGTCAGGCTTATCCAATAGAAACAGGGTGGGCGTGGCCATGCCCAGTGCATTATGGGTGTTGAAGTTTTCCTACACATTTGATTCCTTTTCTCTGAACAATTAGCATTGATTTCAAATTTCTACCACATGGGCAGCCAAGTTAAAAAATTTTTGTCCTGTCCTGTCCAGACCTCGACAAATTGGAGAAGCAAACCCTTAAGAAGTGTTTTTCTGTCCTTGTACTGAACCCTCAGTCTCCCTCACTTCTGAAACGACTACTAGACCGCTGACTTTAGCATCCAAATAGTTGTTTGGGCTTCTGTACCAATACGTTTTTGTGTTCATTTTAGCGAGTGAAGAATGAAGCAATAAAAGATAAAAGATAGTATAAAAGACAGGAATAAAAAGACAGTAGTGTAAATGAGATGGGGAGAGAGGGGGGGGGGGGGGGGTGTTGGTCATTAAGCTGTAAAGTTCTCAGCAGGATATTGGATTTAGAGCTCTCTCTATCTCCATCTCTATCAGCAGTAATCAGATTGTTTTTACTCCCATTACGGCATCAGCTTGTCAACAAATTGTGATGTCATAAAGTGCTCTTTATTACTTTACGGCACCAGGGCCACGTTATCAATAGAGCCAGATGGGGCTTGAAGCCCCAGGGTCCGAACGAGGAAGAGGCATTGATTACGATATAAGATCATGGCATTTATTTTTCATATTACTATTATTAGCCTTACATTAAATATTGGGTAATTAAGGGCAAGCAAGTCACTTTTATAGAGGTTGTTTTATAGTGTTTAAAGGGGTTCTATTACGCTCTTTTACAAAGTCTTGATTTTGTTTTTATGGTGTACTAGAATATGTTTTCATGAGAACGACAACATTATTTTTCACATCAGGGGAGCACAATACGTCGATTGCAAAGGTATTGTGGGTAGAATGCATGGAATAGACATCAAAGACAGCAAAGTAGACATCAGCCCATCATCCGCCAGTCTGACCTCTGACCTCTTCAGGATTTAGACATTAAAGTTAGAGGAGTAACAAAAAACGAGAAACAAACAAGAGAACTGATTTAATGCACGGACTTTGCAAGCACAGATTTCTCGGGACGTTTTGGAGAAGGACGTTTTTGTCATTTTCTTATATATTTTATATGCGAAAAGACACCCTTTAATCATGATAACTTGGAAGAATATCCACATTGATTGATCACAAAACTATAAAAGTGAGAGCCTACAAATGCTACAGTAAACGCTACATCAACAACACTAAATAAGTAAATTGGCTATTACTTGCAGAGGACACAAGCAGAAGAAAAGCTTTGCTCTTTGTTTATCTCGCAGCAACAACATAAAACTTATAACTGGAACTGTTAATAGAAAGTGCAACTACAAATAATAAGACATACTTATAATGTCACGCCGTCATGGACCAGGACTCTTATTTTGTCTTTATTCAGCCACTCATCTGTTTCCATGCTCACGAATCATCACAGGTGTTCATCATTTGTTCATCACCGCATGTGTATTTAGTTCTCCCTGTTCACTCTTCAGTTTGTCAGTTGTTGTTTGTTTACACTGCTGTTACTACTACCCTCGTCTTTGTAATATTGCCTTTTGTTCTCATTAAAGTATCTTTGGATGTTTGACATAACTGCTCGGTTTCAGAAGCTTTTTTACGTAGCCTGCATTATACTCTCTTAGGTTCTGGAAGCTGTTCTCTGTAAAATGTACAGCGCACAGATAAACCTTTGGGTTATAATGTTCAGGAACAGTGTTTAAAAACAATATTAACCACTCTAAGTTTGTCAGCCTTAGGAAGGTCAAACAAATGAGTTTTGCAAATGGGGTGGAAAGACTTAAAGACTTGTGTGTTTTTCTCTCTGCTGACAAACTAACTAAAGCTTCTCCTACAAATTCTAGCTTTTGCTCATGTTTATATATAGGTTTACGGTAACAAATTGCCACGCCCACAACTTAGAACGGCACAATAAAACACAAAAACACACGAGGCAAAACTACGCTGATCGAAACTAGCACACCAAGTCACGACACGGTACATGAACAATAACAAACAAATTACTGTGATGCAAAAAACGGACAAAACCAAATATGTAAACAAAGACTTATCTGTTTTTCTTCTCCTTTTTTCAGAGGAAGCGTTTGTCGGCAGAGAGAAAAACAGGTATGTCTTTGTTTACATACTTGGTTTTGTTTATTATATTCTGTGGGCGGAGATTATTTAAATGAGTAACATTGTGACGTCACAAAGCCCAAAAGAAACGTATGGTAGACCAAACGAGTCGTTCGTTATAGTTTTTGGAAGTGGACGTTGAGCTTTACAACTTCGCAAATCTTTTTTTATTCAAAAACAGCAACATTACACTATATAAAGCTGAAAAAGTGAAAACGCATAATAGGACCCCTTTAAGATGTTTTCATTACAAATATCATAGTTTGTTATTATTACAGAAACCATAAAACTAAGGTAATTAACCTGTGTCAGGATCTTACAGTTAAACTTTGGATCCTTTGAAAGAATTTTAAGAGGGTTTTCTCTTCGTTGTACATAAGTTCAATTCTAATAAACTTTAACCACTAAATAATTAAGAGCCTTGCAATATAATGCAATATTAATATTGTTCAACACATGTGTGTCACGGATCCGGGAGGCAGACAGACGAACGACTTTAATAAAGCAAATTCCTTTAATGACAGAAAACTAGCGAGTAACTCTCGATGTAACACTGACAATAACCGACAAAGCATTGAAACAAACAGGCAGATTATATACACAGTAAATGAGGGAACTAAACAGGAACAGCTGGACACAATCCAACCAATTACACACCATGGAAACAAATGAGAAGACAAGACAATCCACAAAACAGAAGATAGACGTAACAATTTGCAATATATTCAGAAATAACTATTGAACTTTTATTTATTTTATTTATTCCAGTTTGCCCCTGAATTCTAGCATCCTCTTCTAGAGCCGGAAAGACAATTTCCTAATGATACCACTCTTTAAAAGTAAATTGCTTAAGGCAGCCGTCCACAAAAAAAGTAGCTGCTGTAACTGGAAACCTGTTTGCTTTGACCTCATATCTACTGTTAATGCATTTCTACTCTTAATTTCTTGTAGCACCAAGATAGGCTACGATGAAGCTCTTGCTCCAGGGCTCTGTGCGCTCTTAATGTGGGCCTGGAAAACACATGATCATCACGTGGATCTGCAAGGTTTGTATGTGTTTGAGTGAAGATGGACAAAAAAGGGAACAGAACACAAAAGCAGAATGACATATTGTTATTATCGTGATTTGAGAAATTATCTAATTATGTGAGAAGAAAGAGACATGGAACTGTTGTAGAAAAACAGTTGCCTGAATCAATGGTCTATTATTTGTGTCGGTCATGATATAAAAAACATTTCACCACAGAATGCAGAAATAGACCAATCAGCATCAAGTATACTAGAGAGCCGTGTAAAATGGTTTACAGCAGCACAAAAACAAGCTGCAAGCAACCATCAGGGTCCAAACAGAAATGATCTATAGCTATCGTTTAAAGATAAACTTGCAAGCTTTATACCAATATTCCTGGTAGTTCTCATGCACAAGTCCATCAGTTCAGTGCAAGCAGCGCTGACCTGAATAACATGCATAGGGTGATGTTGCTGGGGTCAAATCTCAGGCTGAAAACAATCTCACAAAAACAGCACTTTGTGCATGAACCCATTATTATATTCCTGACAAAAAAACACAGTTCTCCGCTTGTTTAAAGCATGCTTTCACACACCACCACCAAGCCAATACTGAATTAGTAACCGAATGCATCTAGAACTTTACCTCAAGTTTTGCTGTTGTAAATGACTGTTATTTCACCATTTCAGGAGAAGGAAATCAAGCAGAATATCAGTTATGTGACACTTCCTCTATTTCAGATGCAGTGTGACGCTAAACCCATATAAAACCTCCCATGTTGTCATGTTGTGAAAATGAATCGCTTCTTTGAGAGAGAGAGAGAATACACTTGCGTTAGTTTCTTTACCACGGAGGAACAAAAGAGCTCTGTACTATGAAAGCATGGTGGGGTACGCATACCCCCCAACCACCACACACACACACACACACGCAGAGTGGTGGGTTCAGCAGAGGTCAGACTTTTTTTTCTTTTTTTCACACATTCACAATTAAAAAACAAAACATGAATTACAGGCTCTTTCGCACTCTCATAGGCGGACGGGTAAACCGCATGCAGATTAGCCTACGCAGCAGGATCCATTAATAATGCCACTCTGACACGCCACACTCTGTATGCCTAAATCACTGCTCTCCTCCTCCTATCATGCCATCATTCAGGAAAAACAACCAGAGACATATTTCTCTTTAGCTCTAGAGTCAAAAAGTCTGGAAAAAGCACTAAAAGGTTGGTTTTTGCTGAGACATACCATACCAAGCAAGAACTGATTCAATGAATGTAATGTAAGTCGCTTTGGATAAAAGTGTCTGCCAAATGCCTAAATGTAAATAAATAAACAGCTCTCAGATGAACCCTCTTTTAAACAATTAAACCCACATCTTATGTAGATGCTAGCATACACGCAAGACTAGCTATAGTGTTTAACAGGGAGCTAAAGCGTACTCCACACAGTCTGCTATTTCGATCTGCTGTAGATAACCTAATAATAATAATAATAATAATTAAGATTGTGCAATATGAAGCAGCATATACCAGCAACATCTAATATGATTTAACAGATTATTATTATTATTACTGACACATACGGTAAGTTGACAGCTTTGGATAACAACAACAACAACATCAGCACATAGAAATACAGTGGAGTTCACTTATCTCGAGTCACGTTTAACTCGCCAATCCTATTATGTCGACGTTTTTGAAGTGGATTCACCAAACTCCCTATTTGTCTTAGCATTTTCGATTCTTTAATGTCGCCGAAATCTAATATCTCGAGCACGAAACAGGGACAAAATCTTCACTTCACATGGTTATTTCATGACTAATTAGCGTACCTAGTTCACTGCGCATGCGCTGAGTTTGCCTTGGACGTGGATCGCGGTCCGCTCACGGTTCACTCCCGGTCGTTGATCTCGTCTGAGGGAAAACACGCTGTAGCATCCCACACGTTTATTGATTTTGTGAGCAACATTTGTGTTTGCATTGTTGGAGAATATAATTAAAGGTTTGTATCAAGAATCGAAGATGGTTTTTATTGTGGTGATTTTATGTGGTGATGCCTTTTCTTGTTAGCAAACATATATACAGTACTGTGTATGTAGATTTTTTTAAATGAATGCCGATCGCTTCATCAAACAAATCGCGGCAACACTGTTGTGTAAAAAGACATCAAAAACTCGAGCATGTACATTCTCATTTAATAACTCGCATCATGTACATCAATACATTTAAATTTTTCGTTCTTCCGAGGGTTGTTGTCTCTGGCTTGTACGGTCACTCTGACAGCTGGCGCTGATAGGCTGTCTGACCTGTCAATCATGCAAGAAGACGTGATTGGCAGTGCTGCCATGAGGGCGGGCTCTTCTCAGCTCATCCAACAAGCTTCTTAAAGGGACGAGCAGCTGTACAGCGAGAGACACTGCTTTTTCTTCTGATTCTGACTTGTGTTTGTTTTTTTATTGTATGAATTTCGCGCACAAGCACTGTGTACCGAGCTGAGCAGTTATGGATAATTGACATCATGCGAGCAACATTTGAAATTCGAAATGTGATCTTTCACACAAAAGTTGAATCTATGGGTGTGGGTTATGCCAACGATTTTACACAAAACCCGCTGGCTATATGAGGGTACGGATTATCTGCGTCTGCGGGTTATATGTGGGAAAATATATGTTAATATATGTAATATGGGATATCTCGCCTAATGGTTATCTCGATGCTTTTTTGCAACCCCCGAGGCCGTCGACATAACCGAACTCCACTGTACTGTCAAATAAATATATTTCTGGCAAGAGGTTGCTATGAATAATCTACTCCCACAAGCAAAGAGATCAAAACCCAGTCAAACGATAAACCCAAAGTTCTTAAACTAACTCCTGAACAAAACTATGACTTAATATCCATCAGTTTATTCTCAGCACATCTCTCTCCCGGTCCATCTTCAAAAAGGAGGCAACTGCGTGAGACACCAGAGGCCCGGAGTTACAAAAGCAACCAAATATTTTCTTTAAAACATCCTTTCTGCATCTCATCATGAGATACGAACAACTCCCATTTTACAGATATGCTTTCCGAAGAAGGACTGCCAAGTAATTTCCTTTTGTGGAAATGGCATCATAAAACCTTGGTGAAATAGTGCGTTTTCTTACTTGAGTACTTGCGCTTCATAGTGTGTCATAGGAGTTTTAGTGCAGTTACTGCTGAATAAATATCCTCCACTGACAACCAAAAATAATGCCAAGTATGAGATCCTTAAACTCTACAGGCGGGGTTGAAGACTTCATATAAAAGCTTCAAGTAACTAATGAGACATGCAGGTGTTTGTATTGCGTGTCTCTCGGCCATACTTTTCTTGGTCTAGTGGCGTAAACTTTCCCCCTGAACTCTTTGGGTGACATCAGAGGAACCTGCGTTTCTCTACTCCATTAAAAATGCCATCTAAATTGAACAGGCCTAGTTTGGGATCACTGAGCCTCTCCTCTGCTCTTCTCTAGGAAGGAGAAAGGGGTGCTTATCCCACAGGGGGTGGCATGGATAACCTGCAGTGCTGGCATTCTACACTTTTAGTTCTTTGCCCTTTGGGAGTTGGCAGGATGATGTTTAACACAAAAACCTGCCTTCCCTTTGTCTCCACAGTCTCAGGCAGTGAAGTAACACTCACAGGCTGCGGAGGTAAAGGAGGTGTTGGGCTCAGACCGCCTGAACATCACGTTTACAAGAATTCAGATGTCATAGTCATTTTGTTATTTACGGAGGCCGCTGGCGAATGGGGATACATCAGTTGTCCTCACAGTATTTAATAAATCCATATTCATCAAAACAATTAAATGTGTCAGAAGCAAAGTACAGTGAAACCCACTTATCTCGAGCTCGGTTAACTCGCCAACCCTATTAAGTCGACGTTTTTGAAGTGGAACCGCCAAACTCCCTATTTGTCTTAGTATTTTCTTATCGGTTATTTTGATTATTTTATGTCGCCGAACCCTAATATCTCGACCACAAAAGAGGGACAAAGTCGCCACTTAACATGGGTTATCTCATTCCCGTGACTAAAGACGAGTTCACTGCGCATGCGCTGAGTTCGTGTTGCACGTGCATCACGGTCTGTATGGTTGTTCACTCCAATGACGCTTCACTCACTCTTGCGGCGCAGTGCCGTTCAGCCGCAGAACACCACACCGGAAGTGGTGCAAAAATCAAGCATTACAGATGCTATCTTGGAAGAGGCACAGGAGTTCACATCACTGTCCAGGAATTCCCAGATTACATCGACAAAGACGTTGTTACTGATTGAAGCATTTGTTTTCAAGCAGACCGTTAAAGGCAAAAAGCAACAAAGCATTTTAGAGTTTGTAAAGAAACCATATTAACCGCGTGTGCAATACTATCAGAACTGTGTCCGAGCGAATGTGTTTATGTGTGTTGTGACTGTTTACGCTGTGAGCGAAATTGTGTTTGCAATGTTGGAGAATATGATTAAAGGTTTGTATGGAGAATGGAAGGTGTTTTTATTGTATACTGGTAAATCTCTGCTGTTGTTAGCAAACATATACAGTGTATGTACATTTTTATTGCATGCCGATCGCTTTGGTTATAGCCGGCTGTTGGTTATCTCAATAAACGGTTATCTCAACACTTTTTTGCAACCCCCGAGGCCGTCAACATAACAGTGTTCCACTGTAATCATGATAACGCACTCAGCTATAACTTGAAAAAGCCAGCTTTCCACGTAAAGATTTAAAAAGGACTCGAATACAAAAATATCCATTAAAGTTTCAGAAAACCGCTTCCCACATAACAGAAGTGCATCAAAGTTGTATGTAGCTTTCCTGTATCTCAAACAGTGTGTGGCGCTTGCAACGCCAAGGTCAAGGTTCGATTCCCAGGGAAAGCAAGAACTGAATAGAATGTCAATCTCTTGAGTGCAATGCAAGTCACTTTGGATAAAAGCGTCTGATAAATGCAGAAATGTAAAATTCTTTGCATGTTGCTTATCATGCATTGGAAATACGAATAGATTCGGTCAAATCTAATAAAGCATCACCCAAAACATGTTATGGATCACTTTGCACTTTCTTCCACTCTATACATTAAACATAGCAAGTTATTAGCAACATTATAATTTACTTAATTTTCCTGAACATATGTACACAGGTAATAACACGCATCTCTCAGCGGTGTGTGAGACGGGAATCTGAGGAGCTGGATCCGGCTTGCTCCGGCACAAAATAAGCTCCGGTTACTGAACACATTTAATATCCTGGCATACCATAGGTTTTCCCAAGACATTTAGCTTTATTTCCTGAATAAGAACATAAGGATCGCCTGCTACAGTTACTCACAGTGTAGTCCTTGAACTCTGGTCGGTCAGCCTTCCCCTGCTGGCTCTTATTTCTCAACTGGCTCCATGACGGGATGAAGAGGATGCTGCATCTGACAGAGAGACACAGAGACGACACACGTGAGATGAAGGGAGTCAGAACTGAAGGACAAGGAGCGCTCCCATATCAGACCGTAACGCCTGGAGCTAATATTTCATAATCCAGCAGAACCTCTGCTTATTCTGACGACATTATACGATGAGGCAAAGTTAATGCATCCATTAGAAGTGGTTAGTAACACAGATTTCCGATGAACATAACCTCTCCCTCATGAAAACACACAGGTTATGCCACATCCTCTTGACAGGAACATTCATTAAGGTCACAGTTATGCTTGTTAACTGTCTATGTACATTCACTTTCTATGTTTTACACAACATTCTCTGACCGACTGTTGTATTCACACGCAAAAAAGCTATTACTACGGTACATATAAACAGTAATTATGCAATACAATGTTTTTTGGTCCATATAAACCGTAATATCTGTTTTTACTTGTAATATGGTACTATAATGCCATGGTTTATTTTCTCATTGTAAAACTATTGTATTCTATGAAGTACCGTGTGTTTCTTTATCATTGTCATTCCTTGAAATACCATGGTATTTGAATATGGCAAACATTGACCATCCCCATCTGAGCACAGTACCTGCACAGTGCATTTTGTAGTTAGGGAAGTGGATGACAAAATAGCGGCTCAGTATTGCTTGGCCTGTTTTTATTGCAGGAAAAAAAGGTTACTCACTCTTTCGCTCTCTTGCTGTGAAACACACACACACACACACACACACACACACACTTGTTTACTTAGCTATGTAAATGAGGACATTCCAAGGTTTTATTGGTTTTCTAATATGCAGGTAGTTATAAATACCCTAAACCAGCACAAAGTTTATGCTCTTTTTTAACAATTTTAACAAAACTTTACTTACTTTTTTTACGGTACATATAAACTGTACATTTATACTGGTTTTACAAATGAGGAAATACCAAGTTAATGGTACACGTACACATACACACACACACACACACGCATACATAGACACCCACACATGTATAAATACACACACACACACACACACACACACTCACACAGTTTATCACTCCTACTTCTATTTAGAGAACCATGCTAGCCGGACATACAAAAGTCTGTGACAAATAGACACACGCATTGCGAGATGAGAAACCACTAACTTTCAGACACACACACACACACACACACACACACGGGCACAGGAGAGCATAGGGCCGAACCATTAATCATGTTTTAAATTGTGATCATTTCTGCTTGGGTCAGTTCATTAAAAATGATTGCCCGGCTGATTATTTCTGTGATCTTGTGTCGGTAACAAGCCTCCACTATCTTTCATGCTTGGGGTTGCCAGATGTCAAAAGAGTAAATCCTCCAAATTAGGCTTTTCTCTTAATAGGATACATTTTCTGCCTAGCGTTTTACCTAATAAACTATGCGCACACGCTCTGACAACACAGACAAACATGCACGTTGGACTTCATTGTGAAATTGATCTTGAGTAAAAGCGTTTATACAGCCAGTATCTGTTACTTCAGTCCGTGTAAAAAATGTGCTACTATACAAAGTAAAAATGCATTATTTGGAATTAATATTAGGAACTTTTTCACATTTTAGTTTTTGAGAGAAGCTTCTTAAGATTTGACCAGTTTTAAACTAAAGCAGTCACCATTTGTTTGCAGCGTTTAGCCAAAGAAAAAGAGACTGCGAGTATCGTTCTTTGTGAGCAGTCTGTATGAATTTGCATCTGTGCAGTGATCTGAATCTGTGGTCTGTCTCATTTGCAGCTGAATTGCTTCTCATAAAATGTCCAATGTGAAGATAAATTACAAAGCTATATGGCTTTGTACATTTATTTAATTATGATTATTATCCTCAAATTATAACCGTGATTATTAAACACGGTTATATTCATTTGAAGTAAATAAATATATTTTTAATTTATTTCAAATGAGTATAACAGTGATTAATAATCAGGATTATAATTGTGATCAGTTTAACCATTATGGTGCGGCTCTGGGAGAGCACAACCATTCTTCATTTGTACACGCATGAACACACACCAGACTCCAGACTCACCAGGCTCTTATCACAGAGCAAACAGAGAGAGGCGCAGACCTTACAGCGCCCCAACCCAGAGATATTCCTCTTTTCCTCATCTGCCCTGATCTACCTCCCGCTCGCACACTGGAATGTCAGGAATCCGCATTCCGCATAGAACTACATCCTCCTTCTCAACAACACTTCTCTCTCACACACACACACAGGCCTCGCTCAAAAATTTTGTCAACCAGGAAAAACTCATTCTGGTAAGTAAAAAAAAAAAAAAAAAGTACAAAAAGACATTTCAGGAAACATTAATTACTAAAGCTGATCAGAACATGGTTGAAAATTAAGTCATGATATATCATCAAACAAAAAAATAACAAGTAAACACAAAATACAGCTTTTAAATGAAGAAAAAAAATTTAATTATTTATTATTAAAGGAGAAAAAAAAAAAATCACAAACCTACATGGCTCTGTGTGAAAAAGTGTTTATCCCCGCCTGTTAAAACATAACTGTGGTTTAGTTCACACCTTAGTTCAATTTCTCTAGCCACACTCAGACTTGATCACTGCCAGACCTGTTCTCAATCAAGAAAACACTTAAACAGGACCTGCCTGACAAAGTGAAGTAAACCAAAAGATAGACATCATGCCTATATCCAAAGAAATTCAGGAACAAATGAGAAAGAGATTATAAAGCCATTTCTAAAGCTTTGGGAACCACATTGAGAGCCATTATCCACAACATGGAACAAAACTTGGAGAATACATGGAACAGTGGTGAACCTTCCCAGTAGTGATCGGCCGACCAAAATTACCCCAAGAGCCCAGCAACGACTCATCCCCGAGGTCACAAAAGACCCACAACAACATACAAAAACCTCCAGGACTCACTCGCCTCAGTGAAGGTCAGTGTTCATGGCTCCACCATAAGAAGGAGACTGGGCAAAAATGACCTGCATGGCAGAGATCCAAGACAAAACCACTGTTAAGCAAAATGAAAAGCAAGACCCATCTCATTTTTCCCATTAAACATCTTGAAGATCCTCAAGACTTTTAGGAAAATACTTTGGATAAAGAAGACTTTTTGGAAGGTGTGTCCCATTACATCTGGAGTAAAAGTAACACCGCATTTCAGAAAAAGAACATCATACCAACAGTAAAATATGGTGGTGGTAGTGTGATGGTCTGGGACTGTTTTACTGCTTCAGGACCTGGAAGACTTTCTGTGATAAATGAAACCATGAATTCTGCTGTCCACCAGAAAGTCCTGAATGAGAATGCCATCTGTTCATGACTTTGTTTTCCATTAACAATAACAACCTTCATTTAAAAACTGCATTTTGTGTTTACTTGTGTTCCTTTGACTAATATTCAAATGTGTTTGATGATCTGAAACATTTCATGTGACAAACATGCAAAAATAAAAATAAATCAGAAAGAAGGCAAATTCTTTTTCACACCACTGTATTTAAAAAAAATAACCTAGCTGTGTGTAACTGGGACTAATCACAGCACTGCATATTGATGACCTATTGTTAGTCTGATCGCTTCTGCTGCTCTCCTCTTTTATAAGCCATTTTGGATAAAAGTGTCTGCTGACGATTAAACGTCAATATCAACACTGATCACTCAGACCTAAAACTAAGAGCCAAATATTTAATTGAGCAAGGAAGTGACAATCTAATGTCTAAGATGCTGATCAAGCTTTTGAAAATGATAGACTATGAAGATTTTTTTTTATACCAAATGATCAACAAGCACATGCATGTTAATCCATTTATGAAAATGAATAAATATATGCTAGTAAGAAGGGGTACAAGCGAAGAAGCATGAAAGAGGACTCATTTAAATGACACAATATAGCACAAGTACAGGTTGGATTTGTACCAAAGGCAGCATCATTGATTGTAAAAAAGGGGAACGCACTTTGCTCAGAATTATTATGATCAACATGTTTTCCATTTGCATCGTTATAATTTACAGCTAAAGATGATCTCAGAGTTGGACACCTGTGTAATTATAAGTGAATGAGTGAGAGAGAACCACAAAACATAGTAAAGTTTTTATGTAGTAAATTTGTCATTATTATGTCAAATGTGTTTTGACAAAACGGCTAATACTGGTGTGGCCAAAGGGATCTGAACAACATCAACCTACACGTGTCGCCACAACCTCATAATGAACAAAGAGAGCGCTGTAGCTGCCGTACATCTCCCACGTCAGCAACAGCTCCACAACACCAGCAGCCAAATATCCACGCCCTCTTAGAAGTTTCATATCTTCTTCTGTGTTCAGTGTGTGTGTGTGTGTGTGTGTGTGTGTGTGTGTGTGTGTGTGTGTGTGTGTGTGTGTGTGTGTCAGCTTGGCTGTAATGCTTAGTAGCCCATCGGAGAAGATTAGGGTCAATTTCAAGATTTAAATTTCATTTCTATATCTTACAAAAGCTACTGTATGGCTTGGGATATAGTGTACAAATCATACTGACCCCTTTTATTAGACAGTTTTGGTGCCTAATCTTCAGTTTACCCTTTGTGCACCAAAAAAAGTCTTTTGAGTTTAGAACAATTATTGGGTCATTTACACAACCTTTTGTGCCTGAACGAGTAAATATTAACAACATGAACAAAACGTAAACGTAACTACAGTCGATCAGTGCTCTGTCTGCCTGAAATCAAATCTTCCTCCTGGTCCGCATCGACCTACACTGGATGCACACCTGAACGCACATAAATTTAAAAATACAGTAATATCTCGAGATACGAGCATAATCCATTCCAGGGCAGAGTTCGTAACTCAAATTGCTCGTATCTAGAATCATGTTTTCCCATAAGAAATAATAGAAAACAAATTAATCCGTTCCAGATCCGTAGCAACAGAAGAAAACATGTTTTTTATTGGTACAGACACACACAATTATAGTACATGTATACAGTACAATGATTCATGTGATATCAAATAAAATGTGGTTTTAATTATACGTTTTATAGACAGAAGATAGACAGTAGCAGCAGGTGCGGAGGAGGGAGGGAGGGGGTTGGTACGTAGACACTTTATTCCGTATCGCATCGTACCTTACACGAACACTACGTAACTTATGTAAACTTAAATTAACATAACTTAGCTTACCGTATTTTTTTGTAACTTTTCTATTTTATATTATTGTTTTGTTTGTTTTATTGTATTGTATTACGTATTTTTTTGTAACTTTTCTATTTTATATTATTGTTTTGTTTGTTTTATTGTATTACGTATTTTTTTGTAACTTTTCTATTTTATATTATTGTTTTGTTTGTTTTCTTCCCTTTTTTCACCTGACCACCCTCACTTTCACTTGGCGCAGACCTTTTAACTAAATACCTATCGAGGGAGATTTGTTTCTGTCTCCCTTTAAAAATAAGGTACGCGTCGTCAAAAAGCGCCGAAGCACAGCCAGTACACGATTTATCAGGGTGTTTATTTTCAATGCTGAGATCTTGCAACACCTGCGTATCGTCTGCAGATCGATCAACTCCTCAGTCGACAGTTCCTCCTGCTGCTCCTGATCACTCACGCGGCACCGCGAACATATTTATCCACAATTTCATGCTTCATTTCCATGGTCATCATGCGTTTCTTCTTCTTACTACCATCCTTACCACTCACTTTCTTAGAGCAGTGATTTACAGCGGTTTTACCTCGTGTTGTTAACATTAATTGAGATCGCTATTGTTCACGTAGTGAAATATACACGTACAGTACAGCATATAGACAACGACCTCAAGATGAATAAGAAAGAAGGGATGAAATTCTCCCTGTAAGCAGTAAAACCCTCCTCTCGTCTCCTTCACGCCAGCAGCGGTTCTCAAAGCTAAAGTGCGCGTTACAGTAAAATGTCACGTATTTTTTTTGTTTAATTGTCAATTATTAATTAGTATTTATATGAGATCTTAATGGTTATAATTTTAACTAATTAATAGGGTAAAACCCCAAAAATATTTAAAATGGGTATTTATGGTCATGTGGAACGAATCGAGTGATTTTTAGTGCATTCTTATGGGGAAAATTGTTTTGGTGTACAAGAAGTTTGAGTTACGAGCTCTTGGAACGAATTAAACTCGTAAACCGAGGTATTACTGTTTAATAATTCCAACCTAACATGCCAAGTGTGAACACATATTTATATTCCATTCCCTCTCTGAGAGCGGATTAGGAATGCCTTATTCCTGTGAGAAAAAAACTGCCTTTATCAAATGAAAGCAATCAAAACTAAAACACTGCATAGACTTCACTCTATAAATGAAATATAGATTAATCCTAGTCAATCTAACCAAGCACAGCGAGTGATTTTCTCTTTGTCTTTTGATTAACATTAAAGACCCAGGAATATTAGGCTGCTGTCACTTTAAGACCAATATAATGAGAAGCATGCGACTTATTTGCCAAGAGTTTGTTTATGTCCTTTGCAACAGTATTGTCCTTTACCAGTGAATGTAGTGAAGCGATTCTAGCTGTGCATTGAAAAAAAAAGGTCTCGCTAGACTTTCATCATCTGATCCACCTTCACACAGACCACAAATCAAACTATATAAAGCTACAATTGGCCGATAACAATCAGAGCCCCGCTAAGTGCAACGTTTTTGATTGTATGGTGACTTTAAATGAAAGTGAATGATGATCAAAATGATCTTTGGGTGAACTATTCCTTTAGCCTCTAAATTTAGAGTCCATTGTGCAGCTGCCCTTTCAATGCTGTGCCACGGCAGCAACATTTCAATAAACACACATACTAAAACAGACGTTAATCAGTTACCTAATGAGGCCTGACTGAACAAAGGTCCCATTTTAGCCGTGGGTGGAGCACACAAGTGTCTCTCTCGCTCTCTTCCTGTACGACTGACTGTAAGTGCATGTCTGAATAAAGCTGTGATACGCGTCTGCATGAGAAACTTATGCAAGAGCTGACAGATGGAAAGCACAGACTTTACAAACTATCAATCCTCCGCGTGCGCACACATGCGAGAGACGGTGTGAATTGATTCTGATGACTGCAGTGTGGTTTCTCACGCACATCAAGGCTCTCAAAATCTGTTCGTGCGATTACGTGTCTTGACTTTTTTTAGTGACGACTCAATTTTTGACTTCTAACTGATCGGCATCGGCTATCCGAAGCACGATCCTTTATTTTACACCAGTAGGTGGCGCTGTGCACCTAAAAGGAAAATAAGAAGCTCAAACGTGCGTTTGTGAAGCATGAGGTCTGTTCCAGCATGTTGAGCTTCCGTTTAGCATAATTGATGCACAATTTTATAATAAATCTGTCAAAAGTCATATTTACTGTGAATTTTTACCTGCCATCAGACGATCATCTTGCTGCTTCAGACTTTCCTGTCTCTCAAGGTCATGGGTTCAATTCCCGAGGAAAGTAAGAACTGATTAAAAGTCTTTGGATAAAATCATTGACAAATTCAGGGACATGTAAAATTGACTGACAGACTGGCACAGCAAACTTCATGCTTTCTAACCTCAAATTCACTTTTTTCCACCATTTTCTTGTAATTATTCTCCTTACCGTACATATACACAAACACACACAGTATATGCGTGTGTGTGAGAGAGAGAGAGAGAGAGAGAGAGAGAGAGAGAGAGTGTATGCATGCATGTATAATATAGGCCTATAAATATATTCCACTATACTCCACAGTGAAAGATGCCCCCCTTTTTTACACTTGAGCCCATGAGAAATTCTCTGTACACACTGGATTGATTTTAAAACGTCCTAGTGTGCGCCAAGAACTAGGGAAATGCAAGTACCGAATTGGAACTTGATGCCTTGGATCAGATCCGTGCAAAAAACTTGACATCATTTAAAAGTCCTTTAAATCTCTAGCAAACCATGCATGCGTGCTGTTGTGCGCTTGTGTGAAATACTGGCACGATTTCAAAATTCTCACTTGGTCAAATTACAAATATGAACCTCTTGATCCTCCAAACACACTCGCAAAATAGCAACTTCCAAAAGCATCTTAACACACACGCTTGTAATCACTCCCCAAAGAATTTCACACCAAATGTCAACATATATTCCTAAATTCAACATTTGTAAAGACTAGAATTAATGAATCAATATAATTTGCTCGAACACACTCAGTTTCGATCTCTCTTCCATCCATTTTCTCGGTATGCTTCATTCCCTCCTTTCCAGTTCCCCGAAACTGAATTCTTTAGCGTGTGGCGACTCGTCTGCAGAGAGCTGTGGGATCCCGTGTGCAGGCACGCTTCTCACCAGTGCGCAGG
Organism: Rhodeus uyekii; assembly: GCA_037043235.1. Taxonomy (NCBI): domain Eukaryota; kingdom Metazoa; phylum Chordata; class Actinopteri; order Cypriniformes; family Acheilognathidae; genus Rhodeus; species Rhodeus uyekii. The sequence goes on from JAWRVZ010000167.1 coordinate 736,540, forward strand.
TGTGCATACAGGTGTTTGAGTGTGTGTGTGTGCGCACGCGCATGGAAATCAGGGCTGTGCTCAGCGATTACATAAGCGCATGAGAAAGAGAAGAGACGGCTGTGCGAATTAAAGAAAGCGTGGCGTGAAGGCTTGCGTGACTCGAATGAAAGGATCCCAGTTCATGTGCACAGGAAACGAGCGCAGACGGTCCTGACACTAACTGAGCAAACGATGGGCAGCAACGCTGGTGCAGAGATGATGCAAAAAGAAAGAGGAACCATGATTCTTTTTCCTTATTAACCACTTTCTAACTTAGACACTTCCAAGAACGTAAAAAACAGGTCCTGTTGTTCAAATAAAGTTCCTCCACAAGCATGAGCTGAATCAATCCACAGGGTCTCACTGGAAAGGATCGCAGCACTAGACCAGAGCTTCTGAAACATCAGCGACACACACTTCTAACGAGGCTTTATGACCATTGAGAACATCTCAATGCAACCCAACTGTGACGATACTGGAATCTCTCGCTTTAATATAATTACATTCACATTTCTGAATTTATCAGACGCTTTTATCCAAAGCGACTTGCATTGCATTCAAGAAACACATTGACGTTCTAAAAAGTTCTTGTTTTCCCTGGGAATCGAACCCTGACCTTGGCGTTGCAAGCGCCAATCTCTACTGTTGTCATGGATGAACAATTACCAAGTAATCCAGTATTTGGTAGAAATTTGGTACAAAATTACAATCATTCACCAAATTACTCAGGCATTATAAATGATTTTACGTAGTTTCGTGACGACGTAAGCATCGTTATTGTATTTCTACACATAGTTTGAGAGGTCTGTGAGTAAAATCTGTTGACTTTAACAATCTCTGTTGCATTATATACCAACGGTGACGGTTGGGGTTTGGGGGATGACGGTTTTAGAGGCAGTTTTGCATGCCTGTAACTAAAGCAGCATTCGAAAAATCTCTTCATATCTTTTCCTTTGATATATTTTTAAGGACCTTTATGGTGAAATCCCAGAAATAGGACAATCTTCAAGTGTATAAATTGTTACATTGCACACATTTTCAGTGGTCAAAAACCAAACGCGAGTCACTTTGCATTCAGCTGAAACTTTTTCTTTTAAAGAAGAAAAAATCATGTTGAAACTAGAAATGCATCTAGTTTCCCTCAATTGCATAGAACCTTGCTGAGTGACAAAGTATTTTTCCCAAGTTTTAAGAAGTATTGAACATTCCCGCTCTTTTTCCCATTTTTCACCATTGGGCTATAATGCAACAAAGATGGCTAAAGTCATTTTCACCCCATCTCGAACAAAATATTGCATTACTCTGTAATTTTCTTCTTCATTTATGCATGTTTTTCCCAAAAAAAAGAAATTATCCATACGGAAAATGATGACACGAAATGATCTTATTATGACAATGATTTAATTACTTTGCTAATTGCCTTTTAAAAACATAAACAGGCAGACTTAAGAGACGTGTTTCACAACAAACACACACTGTGTTTTTCTTATACTTTCCTGTGTCTCTAACTGTAGAGTTTGGTGCTTGCAACGCCAAGGTCAGGGTTCGATTCCCATGGAAAGCAGGAACTGATTAGAATGTCAAAGTGTTTCTTCAATGCAATGCAAGTCGCTTTGGATAAAAGCATCTGACAAATGCAGAAATATAAATATATTTTTTATTTAGCATTTAGGTGTTAATGTACTATGAAATAAAATGAAACGCGCTCTCTTGTGAACTAGAGCTTTAGATCATTCAATTACACTTTTATGGCTATCAGGAGTAAAGCATTCACTTAGTTATATTCATGTTTGCCGTCTTGCTTTTATGTCTAATGCTGAACAACATTACGTAGACACACAGATTAAGTTGTATTTGAGTCACTTCCAGTATTAAATTAAAGTTAATCCGCATTGAATGAACTATTGGCAAGATTTTAAGAAAGGCTGCATTATCTACGATGACTAACAGAACTACAAAACCCGCCATTATAACATTATAACTCCACGCAACAGCAGAGCAAGTAATTACATTTTGATGAAAGATTACAAAGACAAACATTTTCCCTTTACGACAACATGCGTGATGTGACCTCAAACGTGCGTTAAGTAAACAGGACCGATGTTGTTGACGTTCAAAAACAACACCATTACACCACTATAGATGCTTAATTCTGAACTGGTTCTCCGACACATAATCAGCTCTTTAAAGCATACAGTCAGGCCTGGGGGTGGGGTGTAGGGGAGGGGGGGGGTGTGCGTGTGTTTGTGCCCATTTCTAAGGAAAAATGTTTTCCTGCGCCTCTAAAACAAACACACACACTGTGCTCTCACATGACGGAGAGAATCAGCCCATTCACGGCCCCTGTCACCACACTGACCTCTCCTCTGACTGTGAGCGAGTGTGTGTGGGCATCCCAAAGCGTGTGTGTCCCCTGACTGATGACATCACAGTCTGCCACCCAAGTCTCTCTGAAGCTCTGGTCACATGTGTTTGGGTGAAGACCAAGAAGCTCAACTCACACACACAAGATCCGGCTGAACATGAGCGCTCATGTGTTCAGGAGAAGGAAATCATCACTTCCTAGGAAACTGATTCTAAATAAGTGTGATAAAAATGGCGGCTGTTGTAATCGGGGAAGCCACTGACACTCTTTTTCCGCCATCGTGAAATAACGAAACGCAGTAAACGCTGGGATTGGGATGGGATGCTGGTGTTTGGGAACGCAATCGCGTGAGACGCTTCTGGAGGAATGAAAGCCAATCATTGTGACGACAGACTTTTGCTCAGAACCAAACCAACATCTGAGACGCTGCGATGTGATTGGTCGGCTGGTTCGTCCAGTTATCCAATCACATCCTCTGTTGAGGCAAAGTCAGATTTTTTTGTTGCGAATCGAGGGATTTATTCCGTAAATGTGTTTCCATCGAAGTTTATGAGCATGTCTTCTTATCGGATAAAAAAACGTATCCACCTCAACTGATCGCACTTGTTTTTAGTATTTATACGCATTCACTAAAGAGAATCGAGAAGTACGCTTAGCTACATTTTTAGAGAAAAACAAATACTAAAATAAAAGAATATGTCAGGGGAATGTTGGCCTTTGATGAAGATTTAAGTTAACAGACCAAATCCCATAGTTAAAAACAAGGGCCCGCGTTCCAGGTGAAGCCGGAACAGAGAATATTTGGGTTCAAATTTCGTCCCGCTTCTGACCTTATTTTGCATTCCAGACAATACGGAAACCAGCGTGTTCTCTTCTCCGATGGGAAATAACTACTGGAATGTTGATTTAATCTCCAGCACCTTGGGAATGACGTCAAACCGAAGGCGGTGAGGACTGATCTGTCGTTCTTTTGGACCTGGAGAGCCTCTCCAGTGGTTTGAGGTTTGAGAAACCCCAGTTTTGGATTGTCTGGAACACATTACAAGCTTTCGAGTCGGACGTCCCGTGAGCATGAGGGCCGGTGACAGGCATCACTCATGTCAGCGTGGGCTTTGACTCATCGCTGAGTCCAAGCAGTGACGTCCTCCCTATCCGTCAGGCGAACTAAGATATTTCTACTAAACTATCTGTTGTCTAATGATACAACTGTGACTCCTAATGATAAAGCAAGTGGAGATCTTCACCAAACAGACGTCAACTCCCTTTCACATCTACGAGTTGACAGACAAGCAACTAGGACCCAAATCTTACAGAATGAACTCACAGCAAGACTTGAAACTTACAGACAGAAACGCAGGCTAATGTTTCCGTGGATAATAAATTGTATTGAGAACGTCATTGAGGAGAGCAGCTCACCTTCAGCAGGAATGGAATGTTGGACGCGAGCTGAGCGTTCGAAAGGAACGGGTGGATCCGAAGGTTCCGGCTCAGATGATCCCGCAGGGAAGGAGCGGGTGGATCGGCGGGTTCAGCTCAGTCCTGCCGTCCGTCCGTAGTCCGCAGGTGAACGAGAGGCTCGGCTGAAGCCAGCGGTCGCTCGACGGGCTGCTTCTTCCTCCTCTGTTTGCTTCGCACTCCCTCTCTTCCCGCACGCACCCGCTGTTTGATCAACAGTTCCCAGACAGACGAACTTCTGAGCCGTGATTTCACCCGGAAATACACATAATGCGATGATGACAACTTACTCTGTCACGAACACGAATGTATTAATGTCGAGTAAATCTCTCCACGCAGACTCGGCCTGACGAACTCTCTCTCTGTTTTTCTCTCTGTCTGTTTCTCTCTATCTGTTTTTCTCGCTCGCTTGCTCTCTCTCTCTCTCTCACACACTCTCTCTCTCTCTCTCTCTCTCACTAACTCACACACAAGCAAAACACACACTCTCTCTCTCTCTCTCTCTCTCTCACTCACTCACTCACTCACACACACACACACACTCAAATTGTGCATGAGTGTAGAAGTTACAATATTGCCAAAGCTTGGACTACATATATATGAATAATAATAAAATAAAATAATAAAAAAATTTAATCTCTCTCCAAATAATTACTTTAAACTGTAGAGAACACACAAACACACTCTCTCTCTCTCTCTAATTGTTCTTAACAACACTCCACACTGTTTGTTTTTCCCAGTGTTGTTTAACAGGTCATATTGAACTCATAACTCATAAAGATAACTCTGAGAGAGACAGAAAAAAACGGGAATTTAAGTAGGGAAATAAAGTTGTTTTACGTCCATATTGTTCCTCATTTTTCCTTCTGAAGGACCTGTTGCTCTTTCAGTGTTTCAGTGGTTTCTGCTGACATCTAGTGCTGATGTCATGCTTGCCTCACTCTGGGCTGATTAAATGTCATCTGTTTCTCTTGTGTTGCTCTAAACCTGCAGGACTTTCTGTCTGCTGTGGAGTGTGAGAGTGTGAGAGGAGATGATGGACCCTGAATGAGAGAGAGGTGTGAGAGCGTTCAGGACTGGATTTGGTCTTTGGGTTCATGTAGGGTGAATTAAGGATGATTGGGGCAGTTTTTGTGTTTGAGGTTTCTTACCATAAATGAAAAACACAGTTATGAAATACTGATATTACCTATTTATAATATGAAAAGATTCATAACCATTTAATGTAAACATTTGGTTTTGTTTTATATTTGTGTCATTTGAGACAGAGCATCTTATCACTCATTAAACATATTTTTAATTAAAAACGATGGTTTAGCATTAAGTCAGTTCATACTTATAATTTGATATCATTTCAAATGCAAGATTTCCATTTTCTGTTCATCATTTATTTTTTGTGTAACTGAGCTGAAAGAAGGCTGGAAGTCCAAAAGTCAATGAACGGTGTAAACACGTAAGAGAAATGGCTTTGGGTGAAAGGTCAGGAGGTCTCGTCCCCAAAAACCAAACACATTTAACCCTTGATGGAAACATGAATATGGTGCGTCACTGCAACAAGTCAGATTTATTTAAGCATGATAAGATTTTTATACCGATTTTAGTGAATCAATTAGATTTTTTCCATCAAAGGTTTGTGTAAAATGGAAGTTATGGCCTCATTGTAAAAATCGGCAGAAGCTTATGTCATTTCCCTCACTTCATGCATGTCAGGGTCAACTTCCGGTCGGATGCCCCGCCCACCTTCATGACGTCACACCAATGATGTGTCTCAGGCTCAGAAGAAAAAAAGGTTTTATTTTTCTCATTAGGAGAGAAAATAAAGTGTACAATTATACTGTCTCATCTCCCTTGATTCCCGGTTATCAGAATGAAATAACTGAAGTTTCCAGTATTCAAAAATAACCTTTTTTATTCTGAAACAATTTACAGAGATCAGCATCTCCCTGGATTCTGCCGTCAGCCGGACGTGTCCCTGTCCGTCATTAGATGTGTCAGATCCAGGTGCTGCAGGCAGCTGATACACACTCACTGTCTGTCATGTGTCCCTTAGAAACGACCAGATCTGAATTTTCCTGATAAATATTTCCAAACATTCCCGGAATATTCTCCAGTGGTCGTTC
>JAWRVZ010000167.1:747500-750000 GCA_037043235.1 Rhodeus uyekii
ATTCTTTTGTGCCGCATTCCCCGATGCACGAGCTCATAGGGGCCCCTGCGACTCCCACGGGCCCCGTCACGTGACGCACACCTGCGCACATCTGGAGAGGAGCGGATAAACATGAACAAAAATCTCACACAATGCATAAGATTATATCCCTAAACATCCACAGGTAAATCAAGAGAAGGATGCAATCAGACAATCAAAACCAACTTCTCACTATAATAATGTTTTCCGTCTTATTATTATTATTATTAGGCTATTATTGTTGTTTTTGTTAAAAATGCATGTGTCCAGTGTTTTATTCATGTAAATGTTTAAATAGTCCTGAACATTTCTCCAACTCAAACGACGGCCATTTGTCATTCACTCGTGAATCCAGTGAGGGGAAAAATCACCGATCAGTTTAAAACACAATCCGCACACAAACACGGGTTATTATAACTTTCATAATTAACAAACATTCCCGCAAAATACACTTGCTCGGGTTTCACGTCGGGTAATTGTTAGATTATCTGTGATTTATGAAGCATTAGTTATTATGTAAACATGTTTGTAAATGTTATAAAGGACGGTTATTAAAATAAGGGATTTTAATAATTTTTCTTTACGCAATAAAATTGTGCAAAAACTTTAGACAACTGTGTTTTATTGGGGCTTTGGTAAAAAATATAATTTCGATTATTGTCGCTGTAGGTTTTTCGGACGCACACATTATTATTATTGTTGTTGTTGTTATGAGAAGTTTTTAGAAATTCAGAGTTGAACATGCCGTGTATTTTACAGCAACCGTGCACTTCTGGTAAAATTGGTTTTTACGCGGAATAAAAAGCGATAAAAGGCAAAGCTGTTCATATTCATGCGCGCCAGAAAACATGCGAGCAATACATTTCAATACATTGATTTGACAGTGTTAATATTTACAAATCCAGCTCAATAATTTGGCTTAAATCTCGACGCAATCTCTCCTCATCCACAGGCCCGATATCGCTTAAAATGCATGTAATATTTTGCTAGATTTATGAATCACAAACCGCTTACATTACACGAGAAACTTTACGAAGCAGAGTCCGTTTTAGAAACGGGTTCGGCGCAGTCCTAATTTAAATTATTCTCATGCACTAAATTATCTCTATATTTATAATATTATATTATAAAAATACTAATGCGTGTGAACACGAAAAAATGGGTCAAGTATTTGTGCAAGTCCAGAAATGTGTTTGGCTAAAGAGCTGTCGCACTGCGATACAAACAACTAATCTTGTTACAATAATAATAATAATAATAATAATAAATAGGCTAAATTATAGAATCCAAAATCAGTGTCATGTTGACAAAGAGTTTATTAAAGAATAAAAAGTAGATCTATTTAAAAAAAGAGATGGAAAAGTGCTAGTTATAAACATGGCCCCAATGTGTCATAGACATTACAATTATTTCATGTTTTTCTTTTTACAAAGTATACAAAACAGTCGGACCTGTGCTCTGACCCCCGACACCCTTCATCTGGGAACCAAGAGGCCAAACCACGGGTGTGTACAGGTGTCGTCCAGCACAGAGCTGTCCTGAGCTCCCCAAACACCCGCCGCACGATCCCAGACATGTGCACCGGGCAGAGGCTCAGCTGGGCACCGCGCACCGGGCAGGAGGCACACACGACGCGGTACTCCAGGGTCAGAAAGAGAAATGTCAAACCTTTAGTCTCTGCGTCACGCGCGTCCAGAATGCGAGGCTCCGGTTTAAGTGAGTCCCCAGACCGCGCGCAGTTTATGAAACGGTGTGTTTTCTGAAATGCGTGGACCCTGCTGCTCTCGGGCTATATGTCGATCCTCGCGTGCAGCGCGGGGTGTTTGCTCTCGTGCTCCCAGTACGAGCAGTGCATCATGGAGAGCTCGGCGGGCTGGCGCGAGCAGGCGAACTGCAGCCCCGTCCCGTTCCCGCTGGACACCGGAGGAGGCGCGGCCGTGGCGGGGCTCAGCTGCTGCGCGTGCGGGAGCGCGTGATGGTGGTGGTGATGGTGGTGGTTGTAAGAGTTCACCATGCCCGGGAGCCCGATGCCCTGCACGCGCGAGTACGGGTTGTAGGAGGCCGGCGCGGACAAGCCCTTGACGCTGACGGGACTCACGCTCCCGCTGCTCATCTGACAGGAGGTGTAGGGCATGGGCGCAGGGGACCACGAGTTATTGATGAACCCCGACTGCAGGTACTTGGGCGGGGAGAGGTAGCCGTACCCGTCCCCGCCGAAAAGAGACTTGCCAGGCTGGAAGTGGCTGGGCGGAGGCCTGAAGGGTCTCTTCATGCGTCGTCTCCGCCGGTAGTTGCCCTTCTCAAACATGTCCTCGCACGCCGGGTCCAGCGTCCAGTAGTTGCCCTTCCGCTCGCCTCCGCCCTCCCGAGGCACCTTGATGAAGCACTCGTTGAGAGACAGGTTGTGTCGGATGCTGTTCTGCCAGCCTTTCTTGTTCTTCTCGTAGAAAGGGAACTTGCTGATTATGTACTGGTAGATGCC
>JAWRVZ010000167.1:755000-797500 GCA_037043235.1 Rhodeus uyekii
AGTTAGTAACACACAAACGCATTTACACGCATGAAGAGAAAGCAACCGCTTTCACAGATTACATGTTTAAATCCTCAGAGTTAATGGACCAAACATGTGCAGGTATAATTCAGGTGTGTGTGTGTGTGTGTGTGATGGGGCGCTCTTCACCCGACACCCCTATGATCTGCGGTTGCCAGGCGACCAGAGGACGGTCGTGGTGCGGCCACGGTACAAAAGACATAAACTACATGTGGGTGGCTGTGAATCGAGGGAGATCTTATCGCCTCACGTCTCCACGACAACAAGAGACGTTAATGCATCCATGACACTGCGGCGCGTCACACAGCTGTTTGACGTTTCACTATTCTCCACATCTCTCTCACACTCATCATGCCTTCATTTTTCCTCTCAATAATTCATGTAGCTTTCTCTCTGCTAAAAGTTGGGTGCTTGAAATCGTTGTATTGGTGAAAAAACATTCAACACACAGGGAAAGTTCAGAGTAATCGAGCTCTTAATGTGTCGTTAAACAGTGTGACAGAAAACACTGATTCACACAAGCATGAAGAGAGAAAAATGTGTTTGGGAAGTGTGTGTGCGTCCGGATATAAGCTCTTATTTATTTACACATGTGATTGAAATGGTGTGTGTGTGTGTGTGTGTGTGTGTGAGAGAGAGAGAAAGAGAGAGAGAGAGAGTGTGTGAGTGTGAGTGTGAATGTGTGTGTGTGTCTTTGTGAGTAAGTGTGTGAGTGTGTGTGTGATGTCTGTGGTTTGTATGTGTGTGTGTGTTGTGTGTATGTGAGTGTGTGTTTTTGTGTGTGTATGTGTGAGTGTAAGTGTGAATGTGTGTGTTTGCGTGTGTTTGGTGTGTATGTATGTATGTGTGTGTGTGTGTGTGTGTGTGTGTGTGAGTGTAAGAGTGTAAGTGTGAATGTGTGTGTGTGTGTGTTTGCGTGTGTATGTGTGTGTGTGTGAGTGTGAGTGTGAGTGTGTGTGTGTGTGTGTGTGTGAGGGTGTGTGTGTGTGTGTGTGTGTGTGTGTGTGTGTGTGTGTGTGAGTGAGGGTGTGTGTGTGTGTGTGAGGGTGCGTGTGTGTGTGTGTGTGTGTCTGTGTGAGCGCGCGCGCGTGTGTATATGTGTGAGTGTGTGTATGTGTGTGTGTGTGTGTGTGAGGGTGTGTGTGTGTGTGTGTGTGTGTGAGGTCTTTGCACACAGTGTGGAGTAGCTTCCAGCAGGAAAGGAAAAGTAAAACAGGACGTCTTCAAATCTGCAGGGAAAAGGATTCAAATCCTCCGTCTCACTCCTTTATTCACTGCATCCCTCAATCACTCTCAGATCTCCACAAACACTCAACATGCTTTTAAGAGTTCATTTCTCTGTTTTATCCTCATAATAAACCCAAATACACGGCGTGATCCACTGATATTCATTCCCAGCCATTTACAGAGTCACTGTTTTACATAAGGCTAAGGCTAATAATAACTAGAGGAGCAAACGCACAGCCTTGTCTATAATCTGTGGGGTGGGGGAGGTTATTTGGGCCAGGATGAAGGTAAAGGGACATTTAAAGTTTAGAAGTTTTAAGCACTACATACGTTCAAAACCTGTTAGAAGAGAGATCTGGAGGTTGAAATCATGGTTGTTGAGATGCTTCTAGTGATTGCTAGCGCAATGCTAACACAGAGTGATAGAGGTTTGTGTTTTATTTCTGAGATATCCTCCCATCCTGTTGTGCGTTCACTGTTGAGGCAGCCATGATCCACCAAAAGAGGGCCACGTGTGAATGTTTACGGCTGTGGCGTTTCATCAACACATAGATCGGATCTATCTGCGTCTTCAGAGTGTTTGAAAATGAAAGTCATCAATCTGGCGCATGAAAGAAAGCGTTGTGTGTTTCTCTTGTAGAGTGATACTTTAAGAGTGTTTATGTGCGAGTGTTTATGTGCGTAACCGGCTCCAGATGAGCACTGTTTGCTGTGGACTCTCGGCAGATGAGAGCATTAACAGGTAATTGTCTAATCCCTGCCAGTCTCTTTGAAATGGGGCTAAAGTTTCATCGGCGGAGGGTAATCCTGCCGGGCTCTTGACTCTCAAGACCGGAGTTTGGCGGATCCTGCTCTGCGTCTCTGCAGCAGATGATGATGAGGGTCCTCGATGTAATTGGATTAGTTTTACAATCTCTTTATGAACGTTTTGAAGTGTCAGAATGGTGGTTGCGAGGCTGTCGATGGAGAAAGCTGTCAGACTTCATCACACCGATCTTTATTTGTGTTCTGAAGATGAAAGACAGTCTTACGGGTCTGACGACATGAGGGTGGGGGGGGGGGGGGGTGTTAATTAACCCTTTAATAAGGACGTGTCACGTGGTGTACATGATCCTGGTGATGAGAATTGGAGCACGAGTGCAGCTCAAGCATAATCGGTGTTGGAGGAAATGCATTACAGGTAATGTGAGGAAAGTGATGCATTACTGTTAGATCTTCAACAAAATATTTGAAATATCTTTTTCAAATAAGTCGCACTTTATTTAGTTTTTCCATGCACTGACTGACAGCTCCTGTCCTCATGTTGAGAGAAATCCCTGGTGTGTGTGAAAGAGAGAGAGAGAGAGAGAAAGAGAGAGAGAGAGATAGTGTGTGTGTGTGTGTGTGTGAGTGTGTGTGGGTGTAAATGTGTGAGTGAGTGTGTGAGTGATGTGTTTGGTGTGTGAGTGTGTGTGTGTGTGTGTGTGTGTGAGTGTGAGATTGAGTAAGTGTGTGAGTGTGTGTGTGAGTGTGAGGTTGAGTAAGTGTGTGAGTGTGAGTGTGTGTGTGTGAGTGTGAGATTGAGTAAGTGTGTGAGTGTGTGTGTGTGTGTGTGAGTGTGAGATTGAGTAAGTGTGTGAGTGTGTGTGTGAGTGTGAGGTTGAGTAAGTGTGTGAGTGTGAGTGTGTGTGTGTGAGTGTGTGTGTGTGTGTGTGTGAGTGTGAGTGTGTGTGTGTGTGTGTGTGAGTGAGTGTGTGTGTGTGAGGTTGAGTAAGTGTGTGTGTGTGTGTGTGTGTGTGTGTGAGTGTGTGTGCGAACATGAGAGTTATTGTAGTTCTAGATTAAATGTGAACGTGTGTTAATCTCATCACACAAAACAGATTCAGTTTTCTTCTAATAATTCCTCAAACTCAAATTCCATATTATGCAATCCTGTCATCATAAAATGATACATTCAAAAACATAAATATACTTCATGCATTTAATCTCACTTTATTAACCAATGTCTTTTCTGCTGACCTTGGTTGATGCAATTCAATCCTACTAAAGTTAAAGTAACTAAGTAACACCAGTTCTTCATTTTTAAAGGAGTAACACATGATAATGATGACATGGAGGATGGAGTGGATCTGAATTACATGCATGCTGCACACATTCATTCCATATAGAAAATACATTTGATGTGCTCGCAAAGTGCTTATTGAAAATAAGAGAGTGTGAGAGTTCAGACACAATCTCTGGGGCTCTTCTTTCAAAAGTAACTTTACCCCCCACGGTCTGCATGTTTTCTATTTTGTCATTTCATCTGAATATCAACATTTGTGAGACTTGATCAGCCAAAACAGCTTTAAGTTTAATTGATCTGATCTTGTAGTTCTGGAAAATACTGATCAATGACATTGTATCGAGGCTTTTATGTCTATTTGTTAATGAGAGATTTGTGGATACATGGAGTAAAAGTTATAGTTTAAAAAATAAAATAAGACTCATGGGGTAAGATGGGCACAGAGTGGCATGTTGTTACTTGTGTCATTATTTTTAAATGTAATAACTATTCTAATTAATGGGGTTATTATTCAGTATTTCTATGAATTAGATGTACATTTCAGACATCTTTGCTTTTATGCAAACTTTTCATGTGTTTGTCTTTGTCAATTGGCAGGGTGTCTTCGTGGTTCTCCGTGTTTCCAGGTTTTTGCACAAGTGTGCTCTTTTGTTTTATAATGAATTTTTTTTTTTGAGTTTGCAAATAAAGCGAAAATTGCACTTGATCCTGTTCTCCTCGTTCATCCTCCTGCATCGCCTTTATAACAATAGGAAAGTTGAGTGAAATCATTGAATTTGATTCCAGTGCTTTTCTATTATTTCGTATCTGCAAAATATGGGCAATTAAATAGTTTTATTTTTATTATATTATGATATTTTTATGCCTGTACACAAGTCAGATGATGTTAGATGAATCTCATTTATGAGGATTCAGCTTTTTTTTTCATTGGTTATTGAAATATTCAAAAGACAACTAGTTTACATCAACGACACTTTATAAATATTAATATCTAAATGTTTATAAGAATTGTATCAAAAGTAATACATTCTGTAAAAGTTTATCCAGGTGGAGCTTCTTACCCCTGAAGTTGGCAAATGTTTCTATTTATTTACTATAATAGCATCATGCTAAACGTATGTCTAAATATGTTACTATTTAAAGTAAATGCACATTGTTCTTGAGGGTGAATGACAAGAGAGCACTGAAAACACAAACTCTAGCTTTTGTGCTTCTTTCATTATACCGTATAAAGATGAGAAGATCTCCTTTTTGGGTGAACTGTTTCTCTTTTCTTTCCCTTCTTTCTCAGTTTGTTTCCTCATACTGCAGGCACACAGAGGTCAGCCGTGTACATGTGCAACAGGGTGTGTCTTCTTCTTTCTCTTTCTCTTTCTCTCTTCAGAAACACATGCATACACCCAGCACACAGCCTCTGTTTTCTTTCTGCTTTATTAGCGTTCAGCTCCCTCAGAAAGTGCTTATAGAGGCGTGTGTGTTTGGGTGTTCACTTCAAAGCCGCAAGCTGTGAGCCCCATCCTAAGGGAAGTGTTGTTCTGTGTTTGTTTTTGGGACAATCCTCAGAGGCTTTTTGGAAAAAAACCTTTTAGATTTCGGAACCAAAGCTGATTAAAGCAGGCGGGGGTCTGTCAAGCCGACGGCCGTCATTCAGCACTCCTGCCCGACAGGAAAGTAGGGGAGGATCTGAAACTATGGCACGAAAGGCAATCTCACTACAACAAGCTTAAGCATTACAGTGCCATTCTCAGCATTCATGTGAAGCCTGGTGTCATATTCTCTGATATATTGATCTGTCAATTAAATCCTCATCTTCATCATCAACTAAATCAACCGTTTGATCCATTTAGGCAGTGTCTTACTATCAAACTTTACCTGGTGTAAACACAACGCTTTGATCAAATTTGATGTGATTGCGCTCATAATCGTAACCATAACGAAATAAATTATACGGCATATTGTTAAGATTAGGAGCTCCGCGCTTCCCCTCTCTGGCCACTGGAGGGAGCTCTCACACGTATACTGACACACACACACACACTACATTTCTCATGATGCCGTTCATTGGACTAATTATCGCACCAGCTGCGAACCATCCCACGAACTATAAAAGACTCGCACACACGCACTGTCATTGCGAAGTCTTGTTTTGCTTTGTGCACAACTCTGAGTGTTTATTATCCTGCCTGTTGTTCTGTTACCGATTCTGCTGCCTACCCGTCATTGAACCTGTCTGCCTGCCTTTTGACCCTTGCCTGGATTATCGTTTATGTATGCTCTGTGCCTGTCCTGACTATCCGCCTGTACGAACTTTCTCATTAAAGAGAAAGAGCTTTTTGCGCTTTGTACAATAGAGATTGTTTCAGATCTCTGCCTGTGAGTCCTGTCCATTACACATATGCAGATTTGAAGTGCAATAAACAGGCATGTAAAGACTTTAAGGGCATGACGTACACTATAATGACGTTGTCTTGCAGGCTTCAGAAACTTAGTAGTAAAAAAGACATTATATTTTTGGGGCACCGAAGAAAGTTTCTGTTAACAGCATTGCATAACATCGAAATAAAGACATTTTAGGCACATCAGTGGAAAAAATCCAATACGTCCATCGAAATGTGCATTTGACTAAACATTTGGCAAAGCACTGCTACTGTTATAGTCCAGTTTGCACACAATATGCACATTTTCTGCATGCCTAAAATGTGCAGTATGTACTGTGACCTCTCTGTCTTGAACTGCCAAAGTTAAGACATTTTTACATAAATCCCAAAACTGTATTCTTTTCAGGATAACTGGACCGCTGTCGCTACCATTTTGAACATTTATTGTAATAATGAATATAATGAATATGCAGGGCGGAAATGATTGGGAAGATGGAGAACATCTGCACTGAACCACAGCGCGAAAGGTTCTTGTTTTGAATATATAACATCAAGCCACTTTTCTTGAAGCCCAATATCTTAGGATCTAGGATCTCATTATGACGGTTGTCAATGTTTTTCTAAGTCACAAAGCAAACTGATACACAAACAGCTATTTCATCCTCAGATGTTTTGGTAAGTGCAGGTTCACATTGCATGATCAGCTGTCCGTCATGTTTTCCCACACACACCGCTGAAACAAAAATGCAGTTGCGGTTCATTAAAGAATAGACATGGATCTGGAGAGATGGAGTCAGAATCTGACAGCCTCAAATCAGATACAGGTGCTTACACTTCCTGTTCTGCCAAGCTCTTTCCTGTTCACCTTCCTATGCCTCTGTGCAGGAAGACCCTTTTCTTCTGAAATAACCTATGCCCGTGATATTCACCTCTTAACTGTTTCCAACACCGAACAGAAGGTTAGAATTTTGCATGTTTTCTTTCTTCTGCTTGGCCCAGCAAGAAGTGTGTGTGGTTTGCCTTCCCCGACATATTCATCTTGAGCTGTCAAGAATCCTCTGCATCATTGAATTCAACTATTAAACAGTTATTAATTCTGAAAATTAATGCTTTGTAATATTATCTTTGCAAACTCATGGTTAGTATTTACTTTTTGTTTGTTTTTTAGCCATCTTATAGCAGCAATCTTTTGACCATAAGAATAAAGTCTGGTTATTCCCACCGCCCTCAGGTTTGGTCATGCTGGCTGAGAACTCTGCTGAATAATAAAAAAAAGCGATGATAAAGAATGTGAACTCTGTGTGAAAGCAGGCTCTCCCTTCCACTCTATCAGATTGTTGACATGTTCAGACACACACTGTCTGTAAATATTTGTGTGTTTTTGATACTGAACATCCAGATATCCTTCACTGTATTCTCAGGTCAGGCTGCTACTGAAAGTGTGTTGAAGCTGGAAAAAAAGTTGGGCAAAAAAAAAAGACTGGTCAATGGGTGTTTTGAATAAATTATAAATAACAATAAGCAGCTTCTTTTAGGATCTTGTGCTGGTTCTAAAAGTAAGACCTGATTTATTTGACATTTCTACATGTGAGCTTTCTAGCTCTCCAGCATTTGCATTTTAATGAATTTAAAAAAATAGTTCAACCCAAACTCACAGGGAAACTATTTTATGAAGTGGTGATAAAATAGAAAATAAAATAAAAAATATTTTTAAATACATTTTTTAGAAAAGATTAAGCAACTCCACCCTTAAAACTAACCGAGACATAAAGCAGATTATACAAAATAAAACAATGGAGATCTGTTCCATTGACTTCCATTCATCCGCACGAAAATGCAGGAGACATGAAACACAAGCTCATTTTGATGTTTGAATTTTGTTGTTTTCCATACTTCAAATTTTGTGATCTCTGCCCTGCGAATTCATATGAAAATATGTGACCAATAGAAAACTGATATGCCGTGACATGACCTCTCAAAGCTGAACTAAAAGAACTTTAAGAACTTTGCAAATTTTAAAGGGGTAGTTCACCCAAATATACCTTTCTGTTATTAATTACTCACCCTCAAGTCGTTCCCAAACCCGTAAGACTTTCGTTCATCTTCAGAACAAATCTTAGTGAAATCTGAGTCTGAAATTTTAGATTTTAGATAAAATCCGAGATTTTAGTGAAATCACTGTCAACCCCAGACAGTTAGTAAATACAACATAGAAGTAATCCATGTGATTCCAGTAGTTTAACTTCAGTTTTATGAAGTGACGCGAGTGCTTTGTTTGCGTCCATCTCCAACACACAAAGATTAATTATTGTCTTTGGAATTAAATGAGGAGTAAATGATGACAGAATTTTAATTTTGTGGTTCTCTCTAGATGTAAAATGTCAGTCCTGTCTTTGTCTACTTCCTGTTTCCATCTGTGTCCTCCCTGTGTGTTTACATTCACCTGTTACTTCAGCAATCATCGTGTTAGTCTTGTCAGGTGTGTCTAATTCCCTCATTCCTCCCTTGTGTATTTAAACCCTATGTTTCATTCAGTCTTTGTTAGTACTTGTCAATGTTAAAGTCTGATTTTCCTCATTCCCATTCCCTGAGTTCCTTCTCTCTTGTTTTGCGAAAGAAGTGCTCTTTTGTTTATATTTAAAGTGTTTTGATTATTAAAGCCTATTTAAAAAAACGTTTTGCCCTCTGTGCCTTCTTCATCCCAACACCAGGTCAAGTCAATTCACCTTCATTTATATAGCGCTTTGTACAATAGAGATTGTTTCAAAGCAGCTTTACAGCGATCTTAGCAAAACAATAAAAACAAAGTTTGTTTTGGCTGTTCAGCAGCTCTAAAAGAACCAATCAATAAAATGTATGAATATTAAGTGTTAAGTATCTCCAAATAATCAAGCCAGAGGCGACAGTGGCAAGAACCTCCAGCAGGTGACAGAATGAATGAAGAACAGAATGGAAAAAATTACCTTGGGAGAAACCAGGCTCAGTCGGGGGACCAGTTCTCCTCTGGCCAACAGCCAAACAGTGCATGATTATTATATTGACAACAATTCAGGTCAAAATATTAAATCCAGTTCGGTCTGTTTGGAGATGGGATTCATGATCTTCACAGTGGAGGGTCTAGTAGATTCACGGTCACAAAGTTGACAGTTGACTTTGATATTCTAAGTATTATAAGCTGGTCAGTATTTTGGGATCGCAATAGACGTGAAGGACTATAATGTGTTAAGAGATCGTTCAAGTACTGTGGAGCTAAACCATTTAATGCTTTGTAAGTAATTAGCAAGATTTTAAAATGTATTCAGTGTTTAATAGGAAGCCAGTGCAGGTTTGACAGAACTGGGCTAATATGCTCATACTTCCTGGTTCTAGTATGAACTCGAGCTGCTGCATTTTAGGCAGGCTGGAATTTGTTTTTTAAGCGTGCAGGGCAACCACCTAGTAAAGCATTACAATAATCTAGCCTTGAACTCATGAACGCATTAACTAACTTTTCCGCATTTGTCTTTGAGAGCATATGTCGCAATTTCAAGATATTTTTAAGATGGAAGAATGCGGTTTTACAGATGCTAGAAACATGGCTTTCAAATGAAAGATTGGTATCAAAGACACACCCAGGTTTCTAACTGACGACGAAGACTTGACAGAACAGCCATCGAGTGTTAGGCAGTAGTCTAGATTATTACACACAGAAATTTTTTATCTAATAATTAGAATTTTTTCAGAATTTAGTAGGAAATTACTAGTCATCCAATTGCTGATATCAGTTATGCATTCTGTTAATTTAGTGAATTGGTACGTTTCATCAGGATGAGAAGAAATATAGAGCTGAGTATCATCAGCGTAACAGTGAAAGCTAATGCCATGCTTCCAAATAATTGCACCCAAAGGAAGCATGTACAGGGTGAAAAGCAATGGTCCTAACACTGAACCTTGAGGAACTCCACACTGAACTTGTGATCGATATGACATCTTCTCATTTACTGCTACAAACTGATAACGGTCAGATAAGTATGATTTGAACCAGGCTAATGCAACTCCACTAATGCCAACATGATTTTCAAGTCTATTCAGAAGGATTTTGTGGTCGATTGTATCAAATGCAGCACTAAGGTCCAGTAACACTAACAGAGAGATACAACCATGATCGGACGATAAGAGCCAATAATTTGTAACTCTAATGAGAGAAGTCTCAGTACTATGATATGGTCTAAATCCTGACTGGAAATCCTCATAGATACCGTTTCTTTCTCACAAAATACTTAAAGGAGGACTAAAAATGCAGGTGAATGGGGTATTTATAAAAAAAATAAAAATAAACAGGCAGACAAAAGAAACACCCACAAGGGGGAAAACATAACTAAGATAATAGCTGAACTTAAACCAGGGCACCAGGAAGCACAAATACAAACTAACAGGAACGACCATGGAGAGATAACAGCAAGACACAGGACAGCAAACACACAGGGATTAAATAGGGAACACATGAGGAAAGGTAACGAGCAGAAATAGCTGGGCAGAAAATCAAACCTTATAGATCTTACAGATCGAATTTTAAACTTCCTCATCTGCTCGTGGACATAAAAGGAAATATGTTTGATATTTAGGATTTTATATTGGGATGATTACGACTACTATTACATCAATACTTCCACAAGAGAATTAAGCAGCATGTGAAGGCCAAGTATGGGAATCCATACTTTGATTTTTTCCTCTGTATTTAACCCATCTAAGTTAGTGCACACACATTAGGAGGAGGGGGGGACACACACTGCAAACCATGACACACACCCAGAGCAAACGGGCATTGTGGCACCCAGGGAGTGAATGGGGATTAGGTGCATTGCTCAAGGGCACCTCAGACATTTTCTGCTTGAATCAAACCAGAGACCAATAACCATTGAATTGACTGCCCTAATAACCAATGAGAGACAAGTCTTCAAGGAGATGGAAGTAATAGGACTTTAGAAATGGTGAACTCTAAAACAACAAGCACATGTAAAACATGGACAACAGAAATAAAGTTCAAAATGTGACTTTATAATGTCTCATATAATGTATATAGCAAGTTGTCGTGGCACAGTATCCATGTTGTTAACTTCCACTTCTCCGTGAGAACATGAGAGGTGCTAAATCTGGCATAATTATCAGTGTGTGATGTGCCACGATTTTCAAATCTTGTAGTGTGAGATTGCAGGTTTGAGATTTGAAAGAACAAAATCTGTGAAGATTATCCATATGTGCGTGATTCAACCAGATTTCACAGTCAATTAAAACTCCTTTACAAACTCCTGAAGTCTGAGCCCAGCTTTAAATGATTGCACAATACTTTCATGTTTAACGGATTATAAAACTAAATTAAATAAAGCTGAAAAAATCCATAAAATGATCCAATGATGGAAACCCCCAAAATGTTATACAAATGAAACGTCTGGCCCTTTAAGGATTGATATAGGACCTTTTTCTTCTAAGAGTGCATATTTTTTCATTTTGAATGTGTTTTATTTGGAATTGTTTTTTACAAAAGGACAGTGCAGAGTGTGATGATGTCAGATTGTTGCAGTGTCTGTACAAATGTTGAGTTCTTGTCTCTCAAATGTTGAGAGACCTGTTTACATTTCACTGCCGGTTGTATATTCTGTATATAACTGTGTATGTGACAAATAAAACTCTTGAATCTTGAATCTTTTGGCATCAATTTCCCAAAACTTGTTACGAATCACCATGAGATTGTATTTGCTGATTAAAACTGTGTTTGTTTTCATATACCCATTCATAACCAATGGTTATTTTAAACGGTAGGAAGAAAGCCTTCAATTTGAGTATTTTTCCCCTCAGAAAGTTCTTGGTAAAAAAAACCTTGGTGAAATCCAGTTCAGCAAGAGGTTTTGGAGAATGATGACAGTGCCTGTTTGTTGACTGTGCCATGCAGTGCAGCGGCACAGTCACCATGTATACAAAGTGTTGGCAATTTCATTATCATGCAGAACAAGCTTTCCGAATAGTTGATAATTAACAATTTAGCACTGAGCACTAAGTAGCAGCTGCCATATCTGCAGTCACTGCGCAGCTGACAGGTGCACAAAATGGCTGATGACATGTTTTGCCCCTTTCACTCTTTCTCGTAACGGTTGAGGTGAAAAGAGATAGTTTAAGCATGTGTGAGTGTGTGTCTGGAGGTGGGCGGTAATGACAGACTAAGTGAATGGAGGGCCATGTCTGGTTCACAGGTTTTTTATTTCTTACTTATTTGGAGGGGAGGGACTGGAGCGAGTAGGTGTTAATTGACAGACAGCACACTGACCCGGGCTGTGTTTGAACAGGGTGATCGGGTGGCGGAAGAGAAATCGGGGTATCGCATGTGACTACGCGCATACATTCTGACCCCTGAATTCACCCCTCGCAATGAAGCGTCAGACAGGCTTCAGCGAGACTTTATCTGACTGGGCCCTTGTCCTAAACACACACGCACACAATACATGCCCCAGAGGACTCCTCATTACATGTGTCCACAGAGCTCTTTGATTATTTTTATCTGCAACAGGAAGCACCCCTCTAATAATAAACCCTCAGATCAGGCCGATGACAGATCCCAATTAGAGCAGAATGAACAACAAAGAGGAAGGAGAGGGATGTGCTCCAGTCTAACGATTCTTTGGTTTGCTTGAAACAAGAAATGGAGGATGATTAGAGCTTTATGAGGCAGGAAACAACAGAAGAATTAGGAAATGAATTAAGCGCAGATGAGCAGCAAAAGGGGAAAAAGAGAACGCTTGTTATCAAAGACAATGTTGTTTCCAGTGCACTGATTAATTGTGTCGTGTGTGTTTTGTGCGCTGTGAAAGGAAGTGAGTGAATGACGCAGCTCTCTGATTGGACATCCCGCTTGCATGCATGAATGTGACACGCCTCTTCCTCCAAACATCCTCCTTCCGTTTTATTTGACGTGTTATATTAAATAGATCTAAAGTTTTATTATGCATGTATTTCCATCTGAGAAGTGTTTTGAAAAGTGTGTGTGTGGTTCAGGCAAGACAAAATGTCCCCACAAAGATGGAAATCATCATTACTAAGTGATGTTTTTTGCTAATGAGGAAAACTGCAGAAAGTTTTCTGTGATGGGTTGCTTTAGAGAATATAATGAACAGTGTGTACAGTATAAAAATCATTATGTCTACGGAAAGTCCTAATGACACACAGCATGCAATTTAATCTGTAATGCTGTAGAAACTTTTGATTATTGTGAAAAGTGCTATTCAAACAAACCTGACTCGACTTTTTAAATGAACATGTTAACTAAAACAAATCACAGCTCTAATAAACACACACTGTTTCACAAACTGTTTCCTTAAAGGAAATGTTCAGTGCAAAGTAATAATCTGAAACATTGATAGGATTTACCCACCCTCTAGTCGTTTTACAACAGTTTTACTTCAGTAGAAAACAAAGAAATGTCACATCTGTTCATTTCCCCTGTGCAATTTAATGAAATATGTATTTTTGAGTCATTCATTACATTTTATTTAGCCCATTTTTTTTTATCTTGTTTATTTAGGCTAAGGTAAAGGGGTGAACAATAAGACAGCTGAAAAGTAATCCTTTTTCACAAGTAGACTAAGTTATTGCATTTAATGAACGATTACAGATTTTATTGTTTGGGAATAACAATGCATATAAGTTTAGATCAAATGTGTGCAGCACTTGGCGCATCGCAAATTGTTCAGGCTGAGTGTAAAATTTAAATCTGTTTGTATTGCTGCATCTCAATCAATTAAAATATGGGTAAATGTAATATTAAATGTGTGTGAGACAGGTGTCTGTTTGACATTGGGAAGGCAGGAATTTTTCTGCCCTGACCAATTCAGCCATATATATACGGCAAGCACTGAACACACAGACGCACACTCACAGACTCACTGTCCACACCCCATTCACACCAACAATGACAGACATCCCCCAAATAGCAAACACCTGGACTTGACTCACACACACACACACACACACACTAAAATCTCATGAGGGAAGCTTGGGGCTCAGCAGAGACATCAAACATCAGGAACTAGGGAAAAGAAACCAGCTGGAATACAAAACTCAACAGTAAGCGAGAGAGAGAGAGAGAGAGAGAGAGGGGGGGGGGGGGATGGGAGGGACAGGATTAGCTGTTTACCTACAGCTGTCAATCACACATTTGACGACTTCATGAGTCATCATATAGCCATTTCTTGATATTAGACTTCTGACTCTCAAGTTACACATGATCAAAACTTGAGTGCAAAAACATAAGATGAAATGTTATTGTAAACTAGACTTTCAAAAATGTAAAACTTGTTGCGAGGGTGATAAGGTGTTAACACATACACACCCTGGTTGAAAGGGTATTGCTATAATTGCTGAGTGTTTAGCATGTTGAGGTTGCAAGGGTGTCATGGATAGAGAATTGCTTAGGTGGTCTGAATGGTTTTATTGGGCCATGCAAAAAATAAAATAAAATAATAATAATTCTACTCCCAATTATCTTTGATATTCTGGTACCTAGATATGGCTTGAGTCCTTCCTTCAATGTTAGTCTATGGGACTGAATTTAATCGATTCTTTGTCTTCCAGATGAAAAGTGTCAGTATGGTTACTTAGGAATGTAATACTTAATTAATACTTTTTTACGATTGCTAAGCAGCAGTGGGCACAACTGGAGTCACGTGTGCAAAACTCTAACTACAGTCTGCAATACCAACAGTCACCTGAGCTGAACAGTTCATATCACCTGCAAAACCCATTCCAACAACACAACTCTTAACACAGGGCTCAAAACAGCTCATGCAGCCAAACACTGTACACAACCCTCACTGAGATAACACACACTGTCACTCAGAACACACCGAGAGTAAAAACACTAGCATCAAACACCAATACAGAAAATACTAACTTTTCTTTACAGTTTGAACAATTTTAGTGACTTCATACAAAGTAATATTTTCTTCAAAGAACAGAGTGACATTCTTTCACATGATTTACAGTATTTACATTTTTAGAACATAACAATTCTTTAAGGTAAATGACAATCTGCAGTTTGCTTCAATAGTCTGTAGTAATTTATGGATTTACAGTAATGAGAAAAAAGGTAGAAACTAAAAGTACATACTGTAATTCAAACAAATAATTGTAGGGCTAATCCTGCCTCTCTCAGCATCAGCCACAGGTTTTCATCAACATCACATCTAATGTTCTCTCTCATGCTCCTGGGGAAGAACCCAGGTCTGTAACATTTCCAAATACAGTAATACCTCGGTTTACGAGTTTAATTCGTTCCAAGAGCGAGCTCGTAAACCAAAATGCTTGTACACCAAAACAAATTTCCCCATAAGAATGCACTAAAAATCTATTAATTCGTTCCACACGACCACAAATGCCCATTTTAAATATTTTTTTGGTTTTACCCTATTAATTGCAGTTAAAATTGTAGCCATTAAGATCTCATATAAATACTAATTAATAATTGACAATTAAACTCTAGAAATACTTGACAATTTACTGTAATGCACATCAGGATTGAGCAGCCTGCTTGGAGGAGAGAGAGGAGGGAGGAGAGGGGAGCGGGGAAAGCAAGGATGAAAGCAAATGAGTGAATTTATTATAATAGTGCAGAAAACAAATGAGTGATAATCCAGAGTTAAAGTCGTGGAACATGGGAGCCGCGAGAGAACGAATTCACGGGAGCCGCAAACGAACATAATCGCGGGAGTCTCGAACGAACAAATTCGCGGGAGCCTCGAACGAACGAATTTGCGGGAGCCGCGAGAGAACTAGTGGAGCGCGGGGCACAAAGTAACGCGGGGTAAATAGTAACAGCGATTTTTTTAGATAGTTGCAGGGGCATAAATGTGACGTGCTAAAGGGCTTTTCATCACACTGTTTGCACACGTCTTCTGGCCATTTTTTGAGAAATTGTTTGGATGAGAACCACAGGAAAAACTCTTTTGGCAGCATGTAAATATTTTTTGTTATAGTAGTTGTTTTTCGATTTTCAAAGAATGTGTGAAAGATTGTTAGTCTAATCTTATATTGTTATGATTACCATCTTCTTGGCTAAAAGATGGTACCATTTTGAAAGACGTGAAAAACACATAGTGGCTGCTATCTGGTCCTGAAGTAAACAAGACAGCGCGGGGTTAGTTGTAACACTGAGCCGCATTGAACAAGTTGCATCAATAATCATATATTTTGCATTGTATTAACCTATTTAAAAGTTTTTCATGTCATCATTACATTGTTCAAAACACAACAAATGTAAAAAATAAAGGAAAAAAGTTATGCTTATGATCATCAAGACGCAACTTTTTTAAACAAATAAAATAATTGAATGAACTTGCATTGGATAACATGGTGTTACAACTAACCCGCTGTCTGTTAAAACGAGCCCCGCTCACGGGGTAAGAAGTCAAATTTTTCTCCTTGCGCTTTTGCCGATAATGCAGAGAAATGGCAGGTCCGACGAACATGAAAACAGTGCTCATTTGTTGTTTGTATAAAAATATGGTTTGTCTAACCCTATTACTTTGTTTATTAATTGGCTAAAACCGTGTATATTTCACTACGTGAACAATAGTGATCACAATTAATTAATGTTTAGAATATGAGGTAAAAACTTCTGTAAATCACTTATAAAAATATCACTGTGGTGAATGATGCAGCCAATGAATGAGTTAAGGGGTTATAAAAGGGGTTGGAACCTCCTGACTGTTATGAGAGGCTGTCATTAGGATATTTCATGTAAAAATGCGCACAAGGATGCTGAGCGTTAGGACTTTTTCCACACAGAACTGCGCATGGGTGAGGGAGATTTTTTCTAGTACACCGATACAATGCTCGTACACCGATTCGACCCTCCTTGCTCGTACACCGATTTGCTCGTATACCAAGTCGCTCGTAAACCGAGGTATTACTGTATATCATTATCAGCCAGCTCTCTATCTGATTATCCCACAGTTTTACAGTATTGCATTGGTCACCATAACCATGTCAACAAAAGCATTTTCCTGTGCATCTGAAAATAAATTTTCTCTTGGTCCTGTTGTAAAAATATATGTTACAGTCAAACTTACTGTAATGTATGTGCAAATATTCTATAATTGCAATACAAAATAAGTTCCTGTAATGTTTTCATTTACTATAAGGATGTAACTCTCACCTGTTGGAAAGCTGGAAAATTATCATGGCAGATGCCACTGTGTGTCTTTGCAGATTGGGTTGCACCCTCAACCCTTCCTCTCTCAATGAGAGACCATCATTCATGACATGTCTATAAGTTTAGCACTTATTTCATCTGAAATAACAGCTCTTTGTCTTCTTTGTTTTCCTCCACGCATCCACCCTCTCCCTGCCACCCTTCTCCCTTCTCCCTTCTCAAACCTGTCTTCCGTGCTCCATTTCCAAATTTAGTTTTTCTGAGCTCTACCTATATAGGTAGAGCTTAGAAAGACAAATTCATGACTCAAATATATATATATATAATTATACATATATGTGTCTGTGTGTGTTTTCACCTACAAGTCTAAAACACCTGCTTAGCCTTTCAGCTGAAATTGCAATCAGCAGTGTTTGAAAGGCACAAGGTTGAAATCTATTTTATGATTGAAATGTTATATAAATAAATATTATATAATATTATATAAAATTAAATATTATATAATTTTTGAATGCTAATAGTTTTGATTGTGTGGTTCACAGTTTTGACAGCAGTGTGTTAGCATTTGAACAAAATGCTGTAAATCTGTTGTGCAGGTTGTGATTAAAGTCATGGGATAAGTGTGTAGAGTTTTGAAAACTGTGTACTAGCAATGAAAACGAGCTAGAGTTTGGTCCACATGAACTGCTGCTGTGCACACTGTAGTTAGAGTTTTGCACATGTGACTACAGATCTGCCAACTACTGCTTAGCAATTGTAAAAAACTGTAATAGGGTTATGTTTAAACATATATAGATGCACATTTGAAACATTTTGCTTTTTTTATCTATATGGGCTAATTAAGTTAAATCATTAAAATATAATCATACATCCAGTGCTATGACAAATATTCAATTACAATATGGGCAAATAAAGGTAAATAATCAATGTTATGGCCCCTTTGAATAATTTAAAATTTTGTGTCATAACAACTAAATTATCAAATGTTTATATTTCTTATAAAACACATTTACTGATGCATCATTATCCACCCACACCTCTATTTAACAAGCATTCCAGTTTGAAGTATAATTTATCACTATATCACCAAAGTTTAATAGTTAGGGTTAAAGATTTGCTTGCTCACAAGCATCACTAATAACAACAACACGGAGCACAGATGACACCCCCTATGTGCTTTATCTGCAGTGCTTATTCAGATGTGTGTGTGACTGCATGCTCTCCTTGGGCCATGTGTGTATATAGGACAGTGTGGCAGTGGGATATCACAGCTGGCAGAGATCTGAGAAAAGCTTTCAGAGTTAACTCTAATCCAGAAGTACAGAAAGACAGAGAAAATGTATTTGAAAGTTACGTTTGGTTTGAAACTTACAGTGTAGCAGGATTAATCAACAAACCGTTAATAACCCAACACAGACCCCTGGGGCACACCACTAACTAGACTCAATGCAGTTGTAAGTCGACTATAAATTCGTAAGTAATTGTAAGCTGAGTACTTGTTGTCCGACTGTTAAAGGCATATAGAGGGGTGGAGGCTGAGGGGCAAGGGGGGTGGATTTGTGATCAGAAAAGAGAAAAAGAAAGAGAGCAATTTGAGGATAAAAGGTGCCGGTTCAGTTAGAGGACAGAAACTTTCATGCTGGTATTCGTGAGAGAATCATGTTCCTCTGGAAGTGCACAATGAAGCTGAGGGGGGGAAGGGAAGAGCAGGTTTATTTATGAATCATCAGTCATTTACTTTAATACTAATGCAACTGCTAAGGATTGAGCACTGTGCAAAATAAAAGGTGTTTATGTATGTGCATGTGCTGGAGGAAGAGCAAGGTCTTAAAATGCCTGTAGTGGCAGGTGTAAGCCCTGATGGAACAGAATGTCTGCCGGTCATGCTGAAGAGTGAGAGTTGCCATTTGCTTTGTGTGTGTGCAGTTATTGTTTGTGAATATGATCCTGCTGTGATGTGGCTGTGTTGAGGTGTCATAGTACAAATAGCTACCACAGAAACAACCGTAGCCGCTGATTGAAATCCCTCTTTCATAACGACCATCTGATACAAGTTCCGATGTGAAATGATATCTAATTAGTGTAAAAGATAATCTTTTAATGATTGCAGTGATTATTTAGAGGATTATAGTTACAACCATTATGACACAGTTTATTTTAAAGGAAGTAAGTAAACCTGCCTATCAGATAATGAACCGAAAGCACCAGCAGCACACACTTATTCATCTTGAAAGAAGGGAGGGAAAACTTTAACGCTAATGTTTAAAAAGATCATTGTTATCAAGGATCGGTGTGCGATGTGGAAGGACGCGGAGATGCAGGTTTCAACAGAAACTCTCTTTATGAAAAATAAACCAAAGACTTTAAATACTAAACAAAGAAGCACGCTTTGTGTAAACACTAGGAATACTCGGAGAAACAGGGAAAACGGAAGGGACATCCACACACTCTTTAACATCGTCGACACTCGACAAAGACATGGGAAAACATGAAGGTTTATAAACAGAGGATAAGGGGAAACAGATGACGAGACTAACAAGGAAGTGATTGACACGCCAGGTGAAGGAGATGACACCGGAAGCACACGGAAGGAACAGGAAGTGAAGGAACACGACATGACTCTGACAGTCATGACATGGATTATTTTAGCAAGGGTTTTTTATTACCTAGAAACATTTTATTATAGAAACATTCTTTGATGTGCACTTATAACCTTAATTTGTTTTTGTACAAAAAAACAAACATATAAGTTTATTTGGATAGAGTCCTGCAGCCGTGTCAAAACTTCACCAGTGATTCCCTCTAGGTTTTCCTGTGGATTTTATAATTACGTTTTTCAAACTTACTTAAGTACTTGGGTGAAATAAGGTTTGTGGTAAACAAAACAAACTACCCCTTGATCCATGTCACTCTGTTCACACCGTTTTCTCCAAAAATTAAAACCTCTGAGTTTAACTCTAAAGCCCCGTTCACACCAAGAGTGATAACTATTATTATAACAATAAAGATACAGTTTTTTATAAATATATAAAGAATGATAGACTTATACAGCTGATAATCAATAAAAAAAATTTAAGATCAGAATCCATTTTGCTTTAAAGAGTTTGAGCAAACTGGAATATGAAGACTGAGCGCTGCTACTTAATGTTCCCCTACACCATTGAGGAGAGTGAGGAGAAAACCAGCCACCAGTCCAGTAACGGGAGGCCAGAGCCCTCTGCAGACACTGAGCCTGCCACGATCAGATCAACAGCAACTAGGACTGAGCCCAAGAGGTCACCGGGACATTCCCAAGTAAGACATGTTCCTGAATCAACATATTTTGTTGATCCTGGAACAACATCCCTGTCCAAAAATGTAGTGCTAAACCTAACCCTACCCTAAAATATTCATAGATGAATAACACTAATGTTGAAGTACCTAACTCTGTTTGAAAGACTAAACTTGACATAAAGTTTAAACAAATCTATGGCCAAAGACCATCTCAAAGCCCAACATTGCCTGTGCCCCCGGGATCACTGGTGGAGTTTGAGGGGATGTCGTGGAGCCCAACCCCCTCGTCAATGGCTGATGACATGCTCGTAGACTAGTAGTGTAAATTGCGCATTTCTTTTCCCTACACTTAACCAGTCCCTGTTATCTGCACTGAACCCTTTGTTTTGATGTCCCTGCATCCCCCTCCAACCTCCCACCTCCTCTGCCTTTTTTGTGTAAAGCTAGGTCCCAGTCAGTTCTGATTTGGCCAAAAATGCCGGTTCTGAATGAAACCTGTGCACTGTTTCATCGTGTCTAGCCTGGCTGTTCACCTCCACCTGCTCTGCCAAGTACTCCAGCCCAGCCTTCACCTCCTCTCAGCCCTTCTGCTCCTCCCACACCGGCTCTGGATTTACCTTGGGCTTCATGTTTACCAGTCTTGCCCTGGAGTGTCTACTCAGTAGCTCCAATAAGGACCTCCATGCCCTCCACTACTTCTAGGTCTGTATAGCATTCGGCTCCACCATGACTTCTACCTCCCTCACACTTGGAACCGTCTTTCCCTTTGCAGCACCGAGCAGCAGCTCCACCTTGGTTAGTCGTTGCTCTGCTTGCACCATGGACTTCTGGTCCATCCACCCCTTCGGCTGCGTTCGGCTCAGCCTTACTTCCTACTTCACCTAGAGCCTTGTTTGCTCCTCCTCCAACTTAGTCCTCTGGCACCCTGGCACCTTAGCTCCACCTCAGTTGCTCGTCTCTGTGGCTCCTCCTGCCCTGCAGGACCTTCGCAGTCGCCCGGTCCCTTCAGTCCCACTGCTCCACCTGGCTCTCCACTGACATCTCCATCTCGGTAAGTCAACTTCATGGGTTTAGCTGCCAAGCCTTGACTGCCATGCCAAGACTCCTCCCTCCCTAAACTCCGGTGTGGCCCTATATACTGGCCCTCCTGCTAAGGGTTTTGCCTTGGCTCCTCCCACCATCTGCTCTTACCTGACTCCTCACTCCTTCTGTTCCTCTCTGGTCCCGATTTTCTTCCCTTGTTCTAGCCCTACTTCTCCCACCTAAGCCCCCTCATGCCCTCCTCTTTTGGACTATTAATGTTTTAAGGTACAAAGATGCACCTTTTTAAGAGGGGTTGGGGCTCTTGCTCTTTAGGCAGTCATTTGCAGATTTATTTTCCTGTGTGACATCACAGATTCCACAACATCCAAACCGTTAAATAAATGCTTAGTTAAGACACTGTGTAATACATATGATGCCCAGACACATTGTTATTAAAGGCTGTGCTTATATGCATTCATTATTGTGTGTATCCTACATTTGGGAATGTTCAGTATTTTTGATCTCGTGTGGGTGTGGGTTAGAGAATGTTCGTATATGTTTGTGTGTCTGTGTGTTTGCAGGACAGTACGCTGTTTCAGCTGTAGGCTATTGTCGCACTGTGATTCTCCCTTACTGAGAAAATATTGTGGTACATCTGTTCACACTTAGCCTTACCACACATACACACATACACACATACACACACACACACACACACACACACACACACACACACACACACACACACACACACACACACACACACACACACACACACACACACACACACACACACACACACACACAGGGAGATATTAGAGATCAGATGAGATTCTGAAATACTTTAGGGTGTTTTTATAGAGCTGAGGCGAAAAATGAGCATTCAAGCATCATTAAAAGTCATAATGCCTATGTAAAACAGATGCACCACACATTAAAAAGTGAAAGTATGGAGTGGTTACCTTAAGGAGCAATCCAATCTGACCCTTGACATGTACTTTTGTTGCATTCACTTAATGAAGCAAGATCAATTCTGTGTAATAATTAATATTTGAGGAATATTTAAACTATAAAATAAATGTGTCTTTATTTATTTATATTATTTTTACTTTAAAGTGCACATTGCACCACAAACACAGAGAAGCTATATTAGAGAGGACCTCACATGACCTCACATTTTTCATCGTAGGAAGATTTAAAAAGATGAGAACCACTTCAAATGTCCTAGATTTATTTTCCTTTATACACTATATTTTCAAATATTTTCAAAAATACTGAACTCAACTTGATTGTATAGTGATGTGATGGTATAGTGATGGTCTCGTTGTTACCATGTAACAACTCGTTATAATCCTGTTTGCACATTACCTCTGTTAACCACGTATTTATTTTTATAGTCTTCAGTTTACTTCACAGTCTATCTCACTTATTTTATTCCACATCTCTTATTTTTTACTTGATTTTTTATTTATTTATAATTCTGCATATGTATATATATATATATATATAGCACCTTATTCTATTTCTATTTTATAATTTCTTGTGTTTTTTTTGTAACTGTTATTTGCACTGTCCATGGAGAAGACCTGTTCACATTTCACTGCCGGTTGTATATTCTGTATATAACTGTGTGTCTGACAAATAAAACTCTTGAATCTTGAATCTTGAATCTCATCATATTCACATATATACAAATAACCAGAGTAGCAGCATACAAAAATGTGGCGCTCACAAGCTTGGCCAGTCCACACAAATCCAGAAACGGTTGCTTTTCTCAAATAAATGTAACATTTGGAAAAAGCAAGATTGCCTCTGGGGTCTCAAACTGTAACGCTTATTCAACAGAAATCTAACACACCTGTGTCTTCAGTTATTCATTAATATGCCCTTCAGTGTGATTAATTTATACTATTCACTCATACACTAAACGTATTGAGACTGAAGTCATTGAAATGGAAACACTTTCTTTTAATTGTCCCTTTTGAACATTTCACTAACTATAAGTAACTTTACAACTACATGTCAACTAACTCTCATTAGAGTATTATATCTGATAACTCTTTATTGTGATGATCCTCAACACACATTCACTGACTATAAGTAACTTTACAACTACATGTCAACTTATTCTAACCCTAACCCTACAAATCTACTTATACTCTACTTACACACTCTAATGGGAGTTAGTAGACATACAGGTGCAACTTTACTTATAATCAACAGAATGTGTTAATGTAACCATCAAAATACCAAATTACCTAACCCTGTTAGCGACACTAGTACGATATATATATATATGTGTGTGTCTGTGTGTGTGTGTGTGTATTCATCCACCCCCAAATATATATGCGTATTCCCACATTGACCTCTATGCATTGTGTGTGCAGAATGACCTTCCTTATTTCATATGTGGTAACTGTATCTGTGCTGACCCCTTCAACCTTTCCAAAGCTCACCCCCTGCCATCTCTGCCTCTCTCACACACACATGGCCGGGGCAGCTCGGTCCCTTATTTGTTCAGTATGCAGGACTAATTTTTCGCATGTAACGAGTGCACAAGTTGTGCGGCTGACCGATCTCAACCCTCAGCTTACCTTATGGAGTTAGTTACTGTCACACACAGTTCAACCCTGACACTACCAATCCAATCAAACGATCCTACAAAGAAAGAGAGAGAGAGAGAGAGAGAGATTGCTAGAAGGGTTCCAATGTCTTTCCAGCCAGTGTCTCACCCCCTGTTTAAAGCTCTGATCCTTATCGTAATTAATTCAATAAACCCGCAATGTGCCGGCAACCTCTTAGCCCCTCTGTCAGACATGGATAGATTTTCACTATTCATGTCCGTATGCTTGCGTGTGTGTGTGTGTGTGTGTGTGCATACAAAGCAAACGTCTCTCTGTGAGGAGTTTTCAGTTTGGTGTATGAGCTAGCATCTTAGCAATTATATCTGAGTGTGTGACTGGAATTGTATTGCGTGTGTGTGTGTGCACGTTAATATCAGGGATAATCAGGAACAGACCAGGCACAAACCTTTTTCTTGCAGTGGGGCAAAGTATGAAGGTTACTTAATTACATTTGTTTAAGACTTTAAAAAGACTCATAGAGGTTTGTCTTAATAACTTAATAAAAACAAAAGAGGGAAACATTAGGCCTCAACCAAAAACCTCAAGCATGTCAGTGTCACTGCAACCATCTTTAGTGTGTGTGTGTGTGTGTGTGTGTTTGTGTGCTTTTCTGGACCTCAAAATTAATTGAAATATTATACAGTCTAAAATATTCAAAACATTCTATTGTCTTCATTCTAAAGCATTAGCATTTTGTTAGATGAACTAATTAGCTTGTTTCTGAACGACTATTTGAACAAACTTTTTTGTATGAATATGAATAGATGTGAGGGCCGTGTCTAATGCTGTGTTTAATTTGTTTATGTATGTATTTGTTATATGCTGTGTTTAATGACCGTAATTGCAAAATGATAACCTATTAAAATAAAAATTAGATAAAATAATTAGCCTGATTCTAAATGTCTTGAATGAGCTCCAGGATTATATTACATTTTAGTTTGATCATATTTTTTATTTAATATTATGTATTTTTAGGGGATTTTATGGTGTTAAATTATATTTATGCTGGAGAAATAATCAATTTACTAACTTTTTGAGCATGGACCTGAAAATACACAGTCTAAAAATGTGTAGTTTGGTCTTTTAAAAAAAAGAAAAATATTTTTACTGAAATGAAACAAGTTTTAAAAAGTGAACTGGAAACATTTTCAATGTTTACATGAAATATATGTTTTCCAAAACACGTTTTATTCTAAAACTGTGAGAAAATAAAAGTCATAAATCTAAACAAACTGTGCTTTAAATCTGAGGTTGATGCCTCAAAAAATGAGCTTTCATTAAGACTTTGTTTAGCAAAAATCAAACGTTTCCAATGGATCAAATTCATCTCCCATTTTTATTTACAGTGTGATCATTTATTTTACTGTGAACAATACTAATGTGACTATTTATTTGCATCTTCACACAGCAAGCGCCAAAACCTTTACCAATTTCCGTATCACTACGGTAAAAAAAAAACACCGGAGGGTTAAATTAGCCTAATTACAAGCTTCCGCAAGCTGTTCATATCCTCGAAAATCATTTGCTCCAACCACAACACTCACAAAGACAATATGTTGGGGTATCTTAGAAAATAGCATAATTCTGCTGTTGTAATGGCATCATCACATCATGTTATATACATACATCATCAATGCACTGTAGATTTTCAACCACTATCTTTTCATAAAGGCTTCTCATTAAGGGTGTGCAGTAAAAAAGCTTGTGAGTTCCCAATGGGTTTTGAGACAGATGATTTTTGTATAATAACACACACACACAGCACTCAGCGTTTCAATCTTCTTCCAGGATTGTCGTGCAGTGCCGATTGATGCTATGGTAACAGGCAGACCAGCACCTGGCGTAATCTGCATGCTTCGCACAGGTAACTAAACACTGCGACGGCATTACCTATCTCAAGGAAATCAGACGGCACAGATGCATGCAGGTCACTTAATGGCTGCAGCCATTAGCTACAATAATATTAATATTATCAGGATAAACAGACTAAATGTCATCATAGAGATTTAAAATAATTGGGAAGGTGGACACGGAATAAAAGCGATCGGTGTGTTATGTTTTGCTAGGAAGTTTTTTTAAGCTGCAGGTTGTGTGCTGGCCGTAGACGAGACGCAGATTTGCTCAGGGCTCAACAGAGCTTACGGAGAGTTTGCTGGGATTCGGCCACCTGTATCCAGGGTGTATGTTTCTTTTTTTGGTTTATCTGTCTCAAAACAGACATTTATATATTTTCTGTTTGGATTATTTTAGATTTCAAGTTCATATCTGACAAAACACACCTTTTCAAAAGTACTTCAGATAAAGTCATTACGGTAACTCATTAATTGGTAACTGTGCAGGAAGGAATGCGGGACAAATCAGTAGTACTGCAACTATTCACTAATATGGGAGAAAGATTAACTAATCAGGAAATGATTTAGGGTTAAATTTATTAGCTAATCAATAATTACTGAATGAGATTTGCCTCATTGGTAACTATCAACCATAACAAATTATAAAGAATTACATTACTAATATCAACATTAACATGTCTGAGATGGGAGCGACTGTCTTTTTTACTCACAACGTGGTCATGGTGATGTTTTTATGACTAGGCTATTCATAGTAAAAAAAAAAAAAAGATTGATTAGGTCTGAGACTCTCGAAAATGATCTGATTAGTAATCGGCTATTCTTTATAATTTTTCATAGTTAATTGACAGTTATTAATGAGGCTAATCTCATTCAGTAATTATTGATTACCTAATTAGGAACTACAGTGATCCCTCGTTTATCGCGGTTAATGTGGACCGGAACCATTCGCCATAGGTGAAAATCTGTGAAGTAGAATCAGCCAATCAGCTCACGGGATACATCCACTCATGCTCTCATTGGTCGATCTCGCGCCGGGGAACCAATCACGTGCCTTGTCTGAGTGGCTCGTGGCTTGTCACATGCCTCGCTTCATTGGCGAGTTTCTCTCTTTGTCTGGCATCCTGGGAAACCGTTTCTCTCGCTCTATGACTGCCAAAATGGCGGGTTTTTTATTTAAATTTTTCGATAAATATTTTTTAAAACTCCGCGATGCAGTTACTAATTACTGTAGATTGATATTACTTACTTAATAGTTTTAGTAAGCTTTTTTTCCATGTTAGTTAAGAGTAGTAGCTGAAGAGTTAATGTAGTCATTTGCCCTGCATAGCTTCCTTGTGTTACTGTAATTTGTTTAAATGTGTGTGAGCGTTGCTGCATTATCATTTACTTGATCATTAACATTCTGCTAATACATTATATAATCTACAAAGCAGCAACTGTGAATTGCCTATAATAACTTGACAACTGCATGTCAATTAACTCTCATTAATGTTTTAGTTGAGACTGTTGGAAAATTGTGGGTTGGGTTTGTAGAATAAGTCGACATGTAGTTGCAAAGTTACTTATTGGGAGTAGAATGTCTAAAGTGGCCCGTTGTAAGTGTTATTGAAGTGTTACCATTTGCTATTAGGAAATCAGGAAGAGTGACAGGAATCAAATATCGTCACAAAATAGAGCATGAGTCAAATACAGGTTCGGAGTGAAGTGGCGTTGTCACTGCTGTCACCATTTTAGCACATTTCAGAGCATGTTACACTATGTAGCGCTGACCCCGGCCCCACCGGTGAGTCACAGTGACCGCCATTGACTAGGGTAGAGAGAGGGTTTTTGGGGGAGCAATACACTCAGGATATTTGACCAGAATTTGCCCTCTGCCGCACCCCCGCCCGCCCTGTCCTCTCCGTTCCCCCTCAGATCAGTCAAATTGGATCAAGATGACACCAATAATTGATTCAAGCTGCAGTCGCGCTCCGACCCAACGATCCATATCTGAGTGCGTTTGTAACTGGTGTCTGTGTTCACAGCGCTCCGCCGTGGCTCCACACAGCCCCGTTTACCTTGGCTCGGCCCGGCTATCCTTTCAGCCTGATCCCCCTCAGAGAGTCCGTGTGCCATGACATCATGAGAGGATATTTTCACAGATATTTGGGAAATTACAACTCATTTCATAAGCTTGTGCTCTCTTGAAAATGAGCAATTCTGGTCACTGGGTGTTTGCAATTTTGCAAAGAACGTAAACAAGGAATTTTGTGTAGATGTTAATAACTGTGATTCACTCTATACAATGGCACTGAGTGATCCCCATAATCAATGTATTTTGGACTTACATGGACTTTTAAGATACTTCAAACAATACCATGGTGCATTTCCAAAAACATGGCAGCTCAAAAGTTGGTAGTTGGTGAAACGCAATTCTCAATTTTAATGAATCCTTCATGCCGAAAGTTTCTAAACAAGGAAAAATGTCTTAAATTATTGCACAATTGGTCCTGTTTAAAGGGTTATTTCAGTTTTTCTAGTGATAAAGTATTTTTATAATCTATTTAATTCATCATATTCAAAAGGAATTAAAACAAAATTAATGAATTAACCTCACAAAACGGTGATGAGAACCTCGAAAAGCTTGTATGAAGAGCTTGACAGAACCCTGTATAGAGCCTGCTTTTCTAAAAGTGTAGTTGCTCCAATAACAGAATAAATAAGAGAGGCAGAGTTCAAACGGTCTATATAGATTAACTTGACATTATTTGTTCAGAGTTTTAAATATTTTCCCACTTCTAATTAGCAATTTTCAGCCTACTTGGGTCCAAGGAAAATGTTTAAAGTTGTAATGAACTTAAATCAAATAATAACAGAGCGAAGAGAGGTATGAGGCCGACACACACACACACACACACACACACACACAATATGAGAGAGCGAATGTGCAGTCTTAAGCAGTAATGACATATTTATTTTCCTTTCACATCTAGACTACTGAAACCTCCATCACCGCACACTGCTGTTACATGCACATACTGACACACACACACACACACACACACACACACACACACTGACATTACCTGTGAATAAAGCACAGAGAAAAAAGACCAGGGGTAGTGATTATATATTTTTTGCACTTTCAGGGTGACTTGAAGCTATTGAGCATTTTCCTATATTAATATACTCTGCATCCAACAAACATTCACCCACTATGGCCAGCGTTTTTGGCAACTGTCCTGATAGAAAGACATTTAAAATGATGAAGCACAACGCAACAAAACAGATACAGGTAGCTTACAAAAACACAGTGAAAAATTATGATTAATTGAACATTGATGAAATGATCTGTATGAAATGACAACATTTTAAACGTAAAAATTTCCCCCCATAAAATGTGACAAACTGACAACTCACGGAAAGTACCTGAGAATATAATTAAAGGTTTTGCTTAAAATATTGAATTCCATTGTTTTTTTTATGTATTGTGCTCCTCTTATAACAATGACCAGAAATTTTATTAACAAAGTTCATGAGGAACACGTGGATCTATCAGCACAAAAGGAGGCCTACACACACATCGGCGACTTACCTCTGTCCCACCACAGTTTTCTGCATCTCTGCACCTCCCCGACTCCTCACTCGTGATTGTCCCTGTCCCAGCCAGGGTTGTGGGGGAGTTTTCCGGGAGCCGGCCCCTCGGACAGCACTCCAAATACTCTATCACGCCATCTTAATATTTCTAAATGGGAACTCGTGAATATGATGATTTTTGGAGCTGCATTCACAAAATAATTACAAGTGTCGAATAGGTATTGAAACTAATAAACAAAACCACTTCTGATGAAAGCAAGCATTTCTGAAATGTAATGTTTGACTCAACACAATATGCTTGTGTAAATGTGATCATAACGGCCATGTTTTGCTCCTGTAATACACATGGTCTGAGTGATCTGTTATCAGTGTGATCAGGGAGTGCTACTACAGTAGCAAAACACCAAGTGACGCATTTAATTATAGTTCACTTTATCTAACACTCACAGAGAGCTTCACACACACATGCACGGCCAAGTCACCATTGACAATAATCTAATTTCCATCCTCTTCCTAATATGTAGGATTTTTTTGATTAAATAGTTGGCTATAGCCATTAGCCAGAATAACTAACATGTTAGATAATATGTTGTTAGCATGAATACATGTATAGACTGAGGTTAAAGTGTATTCTTTCCATCTCTGTTATAACCTAGACACACTCTACAAATAAACTGAAGCCAATAGACTGAACCGTCTTTTACAAACAAATATGCATCAAGTTGTGTGGTATATTCATGCTAACTAAAATAAAACTGTGCTAACTTGTACTTTACCACAGCTAAGTGACAGTAGGATTTTGCAAGCTTTAAATGAAGCAATCTTGTACATTTTACATTTACATTACCTTTATGTTTTTGGTAGAAACATGCGCCCAGTTGGAGCTGGTGGCCAGAGCTGCGACTATCAGCGCGGTTGTGCTTTGGGAGACTCAAGTTCAAATCTTAGCTCTGTTTTTTCTGATCCCGTCCCCCTACTTTGCTTTGTGATCCCATGTTTAAAAGTCCTTTCTGAATAAAAGCAAAAATGGCAAAAAGAAACTTTTAACCAAAGCAATATGCAGTGCATTACAAGGTATCTTTCCAGCATGTGTGTTCCCTGGGAACTGAACCCATGACCTTGGCGTTGCTCGCACACTCACAGTTTATTTACATAAGCGTGACCTCTCACCTCACTATCAACCAGCAAAAGCATCACAATTTTAGTCTTTTTGTGTGTTTCTATGTGCCACTCAACTGACATCATGGTGTAGTCCATTCTGATGCTGCTAACACAACACAAAGACCACATCCTCCTATTGTCTCTCTCTCTCTCTCTCTCTCTCTCTCTCTCTCTAACACACACACACACACACACTCACACTCTCACACACACACACACACAGCTGTAATCTGCGAAATGCTAAACTAAAATAAAACTATTGTAACTTGTTATATGCGTGGGTTAGGGTCAGGCTACACTATTTAACTTTTTGTTCAAAATGAACAACATTTAAATGTTGATTCGTCATCAATCCTTGTTCCATATTGTTTTTTGTCCTACCCTGATTCACTACGGTAAGTCTATCATAAGTGTTCATGTTTTGAACCTGACAGGATGGTTTTCACAGGAAATTGCGTACATGTGTCACTCATCCGTCCGTCTCATCATAAATTACTTTGTTAGTCACAGGTTACAAGTTACAAGTTACATGTTAGAAGTTTCTCAAGTTACTTTGTCTGGTGTGGGAGCGGCAGAGGTTAGAGGTCACAACGAGCGAGAAATGTTGACATGGAGCAGCTAAATCTCCAACCTCCGAGGAATCACCCGTAGAAAAAGAAAGAAAGTGAAACAGAGGGGAGTCTGCTGGCAAAAAGAGACTGTAACAGAGCTCGAAATAAAACAAGAACCAACATTGGATTGGATTTTTGGAGATGGCAAGAACTGAGAGAAATGTTGTGTTTGAAAATTGATTGAGAACATTTTGCTGTTCAGTTTAGACAGATAAATGACTTGTTGACAGAATAGTTGTATTGAAGAGGATGACGTTGTAACGGATGTGGAGTGTAGCGGATGATGAAAACACATAACTCAGGGATCAACGGAAAACTCTTTAATGAAGCAAAAACGAAAAACACTTTAAATACAAACTAAAATGGCACACTTGTGCAGATGCAACGGAAACTCGGAAAGACTAGGAGAACACGGAACATAGAGACACAACCTGAACAGCGACATGGGATCGTTAACAATCAACAAAGACCAGGGAGAACATGAGGGTTTAAATACACAGGATGACAGGCAACACCTGACGAGACTAACAAGGGGCATTTGTGGCCAACGAGACGGAAACACAATGGATCACACAGGAGGTAACAGAAAATGACGAGACACGACATGACTGTGACAGACGTGTTAGGAACTAGGAATTGTCCATCCTCTTATTCCAAAATAACCACTGGATCAGAGCTCAAGGTCGGACATCTCTGCATAGATCCTCGGCAAAGAGCACGAGAACTCAACAAACATCCGGGATGTATCCTGATCTTCAAACAGAAGGCATCGGATGAAACATTATGAAGGATAAATCCATAATCTGACTTCACAATCACACCATGGCTGCTTTTCCACATCTCTATAATCAATCCCATGTTATCCTTTCAGCCAGAGCAACAGACAGAGCTCATGAGGAGAAAACCGGACTTACATGAGACGAGTGAAACACAAAACCAACATAATTCATGATTATAGTCATATCTGATTTGTCTGTAACTTTTTAGTTAATTCTGCATGACCATATTCTACATCCATTAATACCTCATAACTAAAGGTTATAACTAAAAAGTAATTAGTAAAGGTTACTTATTAAAGGTTTTTAAGAGGTCTCGGGTATTTTCCATAGTCATACATGTGTTTATTATGGCAATGGTTTGCATAAGTATGTGATCAGAATCCCTATCAGATCACAATCAGAAGTTATTTCAAACTCTGAAAGTGAATTTTGAGCTGAAAACAATTTAAAATGTCTTAGCTGGTTGATTGATGTAATAACAGCGGCGTTGAAATCTCCTGACAGGCCCCAGTTTGCCCCCGAGGAGGCCCGATCCAGCCCCGGAAGTGACAGTGACAGACTACCATGCTTGCTTTTGGCCCGACAATGCAAAAGCGGCTCATGTTTTCTCGTTTGGCCGGAGGAGAACTGGCCCCCCAACTGAGCCTGGATTCTCCCAGGTGTTTTTCTTCTCCATTTCTGTTACCTGGAGGATTTTGGGTTCTTTGACTCTGTCACCTCTAGCTTACTTAGTCAAGGACACTTTAATATTCAACAACATTATTGATCTGACATCACTGCTTTCTGCAGAGCTGCTTTAGAGATGAATTGAGCGCATTTCATATTGATAATCTTAACAGAGTTATTGAACAGAACTGAATCAACACTAAACAATAACACAAGTGTCACTTTATAGCACTTTACAGCAGAACTGAATTCTGTCATTGCATCATTGAATAATTATTTCCCTGTTCTCACTGTATTCTTTAAAACGCTATATAAATAAATGTCACTTGACTTGACTAGTGTGATTAGGGAGATCAGTCAAACCCAGCTTTAGCGAGAGGCGTCTCTACCTGACGCAGACTAGGACCTAAAGGGACCATAAAGGGACCTAAAGGGACCACTCTTTCCAGACTAGGACCACAGGACCTAAAGCCTCCATATATATTTGATGTTGTAGTCAAGACCTGCACATTCAAGTCCGAGGTCAAGCCGAGACCTGAGTAGGTTGAGTCAGTCAGTGCGAGACCAGAAGAGGGTCTGAATGAGTCAGACAGTGTAAATATACTTTTCTTTGGGGTTAATGAAGTCACATCAGCGTCAGGCAAACCTCTGCTACACACAGACTGGCTAGTCTACAAAAACCACAAAACGTATAGCGAGACAGG
This sequence comes from Rhodeus uyekii, assembly GCA_037043235.1. Classification (NCBI taxonomy): domain Eukaryota; kingdom Metazoa; phylum Chordata; class Actinopteri; order Cypriniformes; family Acheilognathidae; genus Rhodeus; species Rhodeus uyekii. The sequence goes on from JAWRVZ010000167.1 coordinate 788,120, forward strand.
ACTCAGCGTCCAAATGCTCTCAGAAACCAAGACAGGTCAAGTCAAGTCTTGTGCGTGTGACAAGACCAAGACAATCAAACATCTTGTTCTAATGCACCAATAATTGCAAAACTTAGCCTATTTCTGTGCTAAATTCTGCTTGGCAAGGGTTTGGAAAACTCATGTTTCTTTTTATAAGTTGTTATTTTGTCACATTCTACTTTTTTCAATGCATTTTGTTCAGCCACTTAAAGTTATCCTCTGCTTTTGGAGAAATACTACAGACAGCATGATTACAGAGAAGGAGAGATCTGAGGACGGAGAGAAAGAGATGAAGGTCTCCTCCACACAGCTGTCTTATTATCAGTGTGTGTGCGGTTGTGTGTGTAATACACGCAACACTATGAGGACATTTTGAATTATGAGGACAGGGTCGGTGTCCTCATAATTCGGACAATGTAAAAGTGTTTCTATGCATTGGGAGAGCTGGAAAACAAAATTTCTGTTCAAGTCCTTATAGTTCACAAAAACCTGATTTTGTGTAAAATCTGTGTATGAGACAGTGCCCCTGTAGCCGGGTCCCGGTAATGCACCGTCTCATGCATATGCACACATGTGTCTGAATCGCAGCTTTTGATTGGCTGATCGCCTGATGTCCTCATAATTACGGTTTTTGTCAAACCAGTGTAAAGGTTTATGGGGAAAAAATGACGTTGCTTGCAAAATAACAACAAAAACATTTAAAAAGCTACAGTAATTAAATAAAACAAAAAGGAATAATGATAATATCACCCATATTTTGATGACCCTGTTCTCCGACCTGAGATGCACGTGCTCTGTTGCTGAGACTGACTGCGCATGCGCAGAAATCACCGACGTGAAGAGCAATCAGGTAAGAATAACGATACATAAACCGTTTTATGTGTAATTAAGTCAAGTTTTCTGTTTATATAGTTTGTAGTTCGAGTTATTCTAAAGCTAATTTGACGATTGTGAAATTAAATAGCACCAGACTACATGTATATTACATTTCCTCATAACGCGTGAGGAATTAATTTATTATTAATTAATTTGTTAATTTATAATGTAAATAATGTAATATCTGTATGATGCTACTCACTACAAGTCATACAAATAAAGATAATAGCTGGTAGTGCACTTATTTTGGGTAATGGCTGATTACGTCATTGTTTAATTGAGATAATTACTTTTAATGCTGTTTTTAATTGGTAATGTTGATGTAAGTGTATGTAAGTCCGTATAAAACAGTCACAGTGTGCTTGAGAAAGAGAGACAAAAATCTATATATTGTTTTACAGTTTCACTTCCTAGCATGTAAATTATAATAATCAGTAATGTTCCAAATATTTTAACCCTCTATGTCTATAACAAATAAATGTGTAAAGCATTTGATTAGGCCAGTGATCTGTAAAAGTCATTTTAAACATTAATCTACGCTGGGATTTGCAGGGGATGATGACAGCAACAAGATCCCAGAGGACCAAACTAAATCCAAAAGATGAAGATGGATTTGAAATAAAATACATAAATTAATTTAAAGGTGAGTAACATACAGCTGTGTTTACTGGTAAGTATTTTTTAAATGTTTTCCCTGGCTAATCTGTTCACAGTTGGACGATTCCTATTGTAACTCATATAAATTGCATTGTATACTGTAACCTATTTATACAGTGAGGAAAATAAGTATTTGAACACCCTGCTATTTTGCAAGTTCTCCCTCTTAGAAATCATGAAGGGTTCTGAAATTGTCATCGTCTAACTGAGGGAAGGAGGTTGTTCCCCAATACATGGCCATGGTCATCCTCTCCTTAATACAATGCAGTCGCCCTGTCCCATGTGCAGAAAAACACCCCAAAGCATGATGCAGCCACCCCCATGCTTCACAGTTGGGATGTGTTCTTGGGATGGTACTCATCATTCTTCTTCCTCCAAACACGTTTAGTGGAATTATGACCAAAAAGTTATATTTTGGTCTCATCTGACCACATGACTTTCTCCCATGACTATTCTGGATCATCCAAATGGTCATTGGCAAACTTAAGACGGGCCTGGACATGTGCTGGTTTAAGCAGAGGAACCTTCCGTGCCATGCATGAGTTCAAACCATGACGTCTTGGTGCATTACCAACAGTAACCTTGGAAACGGTGGTCCAGCTCTTTTCAGGTCATTGACCAGCTCCTGCTCCTCTGGGTTGATTTTTCACCTTTCTTAGGATCATTGAGACCCCACGAGGTGAAATCTTGCATGGAGCCCACCAAGCTGCTTGGCAATTTCCCCATAGCCCTTTCCAGCCATGTGGAGGTGTACAATTTTTTCTCAAGTGTCTTTGGAAAGCTCTTTGGTCTTGGCCATGTTAGTAGTTGGATTCTTACTGATTGTATGGGATGGACAGGTGTCTTTATGCAGCTAACGACCTCAAACAGGTGCATCTAATATAGGATAATACATGGAGTGGAGGTGGACAATTTAAAGGCAAACTAACAGTTTAGGGTTAATGAGTTTTATGGATTTTTTATAGATTATGTCTCTCACAGTGGACATGCACCTACCATGACAATTTCAAAACCCTTCATGATTTGTGGGAGAACTTGCAAAATATCAGGGTGTTCAAATACTTATTTTCCTCACTGTACTTATCTAATCACACATTTTAATGTTGAGTATGTGATCTTTGTGGAGAAATTAAAGTACTTCATTTTGAATCCAATTTCACACAAAACAGTGCAATGGTTTGGTCAGCTGTGCAGAAAGAGATCCTCAGCTGAGACTTGATGAGAATACTCAACAGCTCATTTATTTACCGTTACATTTTGCCAAGATGATGCAGAATCTTTTTTTATGTATATACAGAAATGTAAAGTTGTGTTTTGCGTATGTTTAAAAAAATGAATGTTCCATAAGTAAACTCCTTTCACTCTCCCGCAAGATCTCAAATACTGATCAACAGTTGACGCTTCATGAGAGCATTAAACGGGTAATGTATTTACCTTTGGAAAATTTTGGCATAGGCCTGAGCATTTATTTCTAATATGTTGTTTAATTGACACATTTTTAAATCCAATCAGACTTAAAATACTACAATACTACAGACTTTTAGTTGTGTGGCTGACATTCAGTGCTAATCTAATACAGTACTAGAATTTTCTTTAATAGCATTTAAAGAATTAAGAAATCTTTTACAGATATAAGAAAAATAATAAAAAGTGCAGAAGAATGTGAGAATAAAAGGAAAAAAAGGAGAAAGAAATTGATAGGCAAATTCAGTGTAGATAGCACAGATCGGCAATAGATCATATGTACTGCTGTATGAGAAACATGAGAACCCATTACAGAACATATTAGAAATAAACGCTCATGCCAAATTTTTCCAAAGCTAAATAAATTACCTGTTTAATGCTCTCAAAAAGTGTCAGAGAGAGAGAAAGAAGCTTACTTATTGAACAGTAATTTCACTTTTCTGTAAAATACAATATATGCAGCTCATGGAGATTCTGCATCATCTTGACAAAACGTAACAGGTAAATTAATGACCTGTTGATCATTATCATCAAGTCTCAGCTGAGGGCCAGTCTTGGTTGAAATCTTAAGGGGATAGATATTATAAATAAATACTTTTGCATAACGGGTGTTGACTATTGTATTTAAGTATCACTGAACTTCTGCCCATCCCCCACAATATGACACCAGGAGTAATTATGAGGACATTTTACACAACCCATGACTACATCTGACTGCTGTATAAGATTAACACTGAACTTCTGCCCATCCCCCACAATATGACACCAGGAGTAATTATGAGGACATTTTACACAACCCATGACTCCATCTGACTGCTGTATAAGATTAACACTGAACTTCTGCCCATCCTCCACAATATGACACCAGGAGTAATTATGAGGACATTTTACACAACCCATGACTCCATCTGACTGCTGTATAAGATTAACACTGAACTTCTGCCCATCCCCCACAATATGACACCAGGAGTAATTATGAGGACATTTTACACAACCCATGACTCCATCTGACTGCTGTATAAGATTAACACTGAACTTCTGCCCATCCCCCACAATATGACACCAGGAGTAATTATGAGGACATTTTACACAACCCATGACTCCATCTGACTGCTGTATAAGATTAACACTGAACTTCTGCCCATCCCCCACAATATGACACCAGGAGTAATTATGAGGACATCTTACACAACCCATGACTCCATCTTAATCACAATAAACAACCTTAGGTTTATTATATCTTCTGTCTAATTTGCTCCTGCTTTTGGCATAAACCTGCTATGATAAACACGTTTCCTGAAACTACAGTTAGATCTACCTGAAAAACATGAAGGACTCTTTATTTCTTTTATCTTTATTCTATTGTTTTTACTACTTCTGCTTATGTTTAAAAATGTAATATTTTATGTATTTTTGCACTACAAAATTAAACTTATTTAAACTAGAATCCATGGCTATGTTCTACATTAAATTTTATGATTTTAACAAAACCTTAGATACTTATTATCATTACCAAGATAATCAACCTCATTTCCAAAACCTATATATCATTACCAAAACAGTTCTATAAATGTTAATTTAATTAAAAGAAAAATTGTAGTTTACTTTTCAACACTTGTACAGACTCTACACATTATGTTCCTTCAGATTTGTCACATAATAAAAAAAAAATGGTCAGGTTTCATTTAAATATTCCAAAAAAATAGGTTGTAAATTGTGGAAGGTGTTGTGGTGATGCGAAAAAGCTTTCAAAATAAAAATCCTGTTAATTTAATTTTTCAGAATTTCAAATTACTGTGCATGATTCTTAATAATCCAATTTTAAAAATGTTAAAATGTATTAGCTTTTCTAACAACATTGACGTTTTCAGACTGTTGCAGTAATGAGAATTTTTAGGAAATTATGTTCAAAAATGTCTTAAACTGTAAGTGAATTTTTTTTAAATAATGTGCACAAATAATTTAGAATTTGGTTCAAATGTCTGAAATAATTTTTTGTTAATTCAAGCATTTTTAAAATTTTCATGTTTGACATTTTTAAAACCATGTTTTCATGAGAATCACCCATATATATATACAGGGAGTGCAGAATTATTAGGCAAATGAGTATTTTGACCACATCATCCTCGTTATGCATGTTGTCTTACTCCAAGCTGTATAGGCTGGAAAGCCTACTACCAATTAAGCATATTAGGTGATGTGCATCTCTGTAATGAGAAGGGGTGTGGTCTAATGACATCAACACCCTATATCAGGTGTACATAATTATTAGGCAACTTCCTTTCCTTTGGCAAAATGGGTCAAAAGAAGGACTTGACAGGCTCAGAAAAGTCAAAAATAGTGAGATATATTGCAGAGGGATGCAGCAGTCTTAAAATAGCCAAGCTTCTGAAGCGTGATCATCGAACAATCAAGCGTTTCATTCAAAATAGTCAACAGGGTCGCAAGAAGCGTGCGGAAAAACCAAGGCGCAAAATAACTGCCCGTGAACTGAGAAAAGTCAAGCGTGCAGCTGCCAAGATGCCACTTGCCACCAGTTTGGCCATATTTCAGAGCTGCAACATCACTGGAGTGCCCAAAAGCACAAGGTGTGCAATACTCAGAGACATGGCCAAGGTAAGAAAGGCAGAAAGTCGACCACCACTGAACAAGACACACAAGCTGAAACGTCAAGACTGGGCCAAGAAATATCTCAAGACTTATTTTTCTAAGGTTTTATGGACTGATGAAATGAGAGTGAGTCTTGATGGGCCCGTGGCTGGATTGGTAAAGGGCAGAGAGCTCCAGTCCAACTCAGACGCCAGCAAGGTGGAGGTGGAGTACTGGTTTGGGCTGGTATCATCAAAGATGAGCTTGTGGGGCCTTTTCGGGTTGAGGATGGAGTCAAGCTCAACTCCCAGTCCTACTGCCAGTTTCTGGAAGACACCTTCTTCAAGCAGTGGTACAGGAAGAAGTCTGCATCCTTCAAGAAAAACATGATTTTCATGCAGGACAATGCTCCATCACACGCGTCCAAGTACTCCACAGCGTGGCTGGCAAGAAAGGGTATAAAAGAAGAAAATCTAATGATATGGCCTCCTTGTTCACCTGATCTGAACCCCATTGAGAACCTGTGGTCCATCATCAAATGTACGATTTACAAGGAGGGAAAACAGTACACCTCTCTGAACAGTGTCTGGGAGGCTGTGGTTGCTGCTGCACGCAATGTTGATGGTGAACAGATCAAAACACTGACAGAATCCATGGATGGCAGGCTTTTGAGTGTCCTTGCAAAGAAAGGTGGCTATATTGGTCACTGATTTGTTTTTGTTTGGTTTTTGAATGTCAGAAATGTATATTTGTGAATGTTGAGATGCTATATTGGTTTCACTGGTAAAAATAAATAATTGAAATGGGTATAAATTTGTTTTTTGTTAAGTTGCCTAATAATTATGCACAGTAATAGTCACCTGCACACACAGATATCCCCCTAAAATAGCTAAAACTAAAAACTACTTAAAATATTGATACAAAAATATTCAGCTTTGATATTAATGAGTTTTTTGTGTTCAGTGAGAACATGGTTGTTGTTCAATAATAAAATTAATCCTCAAAAATACAACTTGCCTAATAATTCTGCACTCCCTGTATATTACACACACACTGTAAGTCAATGGCTACTGTCAAATGTTTGAATACTTATATTATTCAGAATATCATCTTTTGTGTTGAACAGATGCAAGAGAATCATACAGGTTTGGAACAACATAACGGTGAGGAAATTTGACAATTTTCATTTTTGGGTGAACTATCCCTTTTGTTTGTTTTCAGCTATTTTATTACAATTTGTTTATGAAATGTTTTTAAAATGTTTGAGAAAAATGTATGTGTAACTTGATTTATGTAATTGTAATATTAATAACTACATTAATAAACTTTTCACTTTGTTCTCTGTTATATGTTCTCATGTCTGTTAAATGCTCATATGTGCATATCAGAACACAAATAGTAGGTCCTATAAAATACAGTTGCATATTTACATAATCATACACAATTTTTAACAATATCATCTTTTTAAATGGTTGTGTCTGTGTGAGTATGATCCCACAGGTGACTCTAATCATATGTCCTCATAAATCAGGTGTGTCCTTATAATACACAATGTATTCAGTTGTGTATTTGTTTACCGTGTCCCTCTAATACACGTTAGTGACACTTGTGTGTATTGTATAGCAACTGTCCTCATAATCAGGTGTGTCCTTATAATACACAATGTATTCAGTTGTGTATTTGTTTACCGTGTCCCTCTAATACACGTTAGTGACACTTGTGTGTATTGTATAGCAACTGTCCTCATAATCAGGTGTGTCCTTATAATACACAATGTATTCAGTTGTGTATTTGTTTACCGTGTCCCTCTAATACACGTTAGTGACACTTGTGTGTATTGGATAGCAACTGTCCTCATAATCAGGTGTGCCCTTATAATACACAATGTATTCAGTTGTGTATGTGTGTACCGTGTCCTCTTAATTCATTTGTGTCCCTCTAATACACGTTTGTGACACTTGTGTGTATTGTACAGCAACTGTCCTCATAATTCCAGTTAGTCCTTATAATATAGTTTTGTGTCATGGGCGGAGCTTGTGCGTCTAATTATCAGAGTCCTCGTTAGTAGGTAAATTGTCATGTTGTCATATTATAGGTTGTGTTGTGTGTATAGCAATTCTGAAGTGAGATCTGTGATGTGGGGCTCAAAAGAAAATTTTTGATAGTTGTCTCATCTCTGTAGAGCAAGCGGAAAGGGGTGTCCCCGTAAACCACCAACAGACTGGTTTGGGGCTCAGTGTCCTTGTAAACCACAAAAACCCGTATGTGTGTGTGTGTGTGTGTGTGTGTGTGTGTGTGTGTGTGTGTGTGTGTGTGTGTGTGTGTGTGTGTGTGTGTGTGTGTGTGTGTGTGTGTGTGTGTGTGTGTGTGTGTGTGTGTGTGTGTGTGTGTGTGTGTGTGTGTGTGTGTGTGTGTGTGTGTGTGAAAGAGAGCGATTTCTACGATGAGAACTATCTTTGCCAACAGTATGTTCAGAAACAATGACAGTAAACTCCTGTTTTACTCTTTGTGTTCTTGCGTGTAAACTCATTTCCAGAATTTCTGGAGCTGACACTGACAAACGAGCATCTTTTCCGCAGTTTCTGATTGGTCTGTGAGAATGAGGCAGCATTAAAACGAGGCCTATAATTAGAGTCCCTCTCATTCATCAGCTAAGTTTGCTCTGCGTGTGTGTTTGTATTTCCTGTATTGTTGGTGATTACAGTCTTCCTGCTGTTGTCTCTGAGTGTGAGTGTGTGTAACATGATGTTTATGTGTCGATATTACAGTGCCTGATTCTGAATTACTGGGACTTTCTATTATTCGGTTTCAGTCAAGTGACAGGCAGCATATTCATAACGTCAGTGGAAGGAATTCAAAAACACTCGAGAATCCAAATTAAGAAATACAGGAATACCTTGAGATACGAGGATAATCCGTTCCAGGACGAGCTCGTAACTCAAGTTGCTCGTTTCTCAAATCATTTTTAGAAATAACAGGAAAAAAATTTATCCATTCTGGCCCTCTAAAAAACTCCCTTATTAGTGCTAATAAGAATAAAAAAAACATGTTTTTAATTTCTATAGAGACACACACACACAAAACATTATAGTATATAAGGATTCCTGTGATATAAAATAAAATGTGGTTTTAATTGTGAGTTCTTGCCCTTGAGACAGACGATATCTCGAAATACTCGTATGTCAAGACGCTCGTATCTCAAGGCATTCCTGTGTTTCTGATCATTGTTTTTGATCTGTACCAGGAGCAGAATCAACAAAGTCGTTGCCAAATCTGACATTTGCAGATACGAACAAAACATTGCTGTGTGTCAGTATGGAGAACGCGTGTAAAACTTTGATTTGGCGTCAACATAATAAATAAATAAATAAATATATAGTGAGATGCTCCAGTCTAAATTAAAGAGATATGGCTCCTCAAATATAATGCAATAAACAAGCAGCATTGTTTTTACCATAGTCAAAACTACTGTTGTACTTCATTTTAAAGTGTCTGTGTAAAATATGATGAAGTGAACGGCGACAGCACTAGATTAGGCATTAGAAACAAAAGTGAAAGTTACGATTGCAAGTAATGCAGTGCAGTGACATCAAACGAGACCAGAGCAAATCAAGGGAAATCAACATCTGCACTCAACACATTTTAAGTTCTGAATAAAAAGCTGTGGACACATTTTATTTTAAGTTGTAATTACACTGAGGTACTAATATTAATAAATTCATATGATTAATGAATAATAACGTGCACCTGCTATCTGGTTAGGATTCAGTTCAG